>VXAZ01003150.1:170180-206075 GCA_013399875.1 Gymnorhina tibicen
TTTTTTTTTTTTTTTTTTTTTTTTTTAAGATAACATGTACCTGAGCCAAGAGGGAGTTGTTTTTTCTTTCTTGAAATTTCAGAAAAAAAAAAAAATCCTGACTACTCTGGCAGTGGAATGAGTTGAAAAATAGTGGTGTGTCTCTTTGAAAATACCTCTGTTGGTTCAGAGCCATCCCAAGAATTTTTGGAAGTTGCAATTACCTTTTCTCTCTCCTCTGCATCATAGTTGGCTGGAAAGACAGGTTGATTCTGATTTTCCTCATTGATTTCTCTCTCCTCCAAATAAAACTGCCACTTGGCTTCAAAGTAAAACCAGTGCTCCTGATATTCTGAAAGCAAAAGAAATTAATGATGTAGTATTTCATTTCAAGAATATTTTCAGTTCTCCTTTTACGTGTTTGAAGGATAATGACAGTATTGACTGGCATGAAACCCCAGGTATTTTACAGTAACATACTGCATATATACTAAGTATCTATGGAGTGGGACATCTAACTGAAAACAGAGGATGCAATGAAAAAAATACTTTCAGAATTTTGTGGTATTTAATGGCATTTAAGGTATATCAAGATGAAATTTTACAAGAATTTACTAAGAGAACTCCAAGGAAAAGGTAAGAGTCAACAAAAAGAAAATAATGAATTCTTTGTCAGTTTTTATTCCTTTACTATGATTAAAGAATATCTAAAAATGCTTCCACGTTCTAAATACAAATTGCCACCTACCTCAGTTATCAGTTTTTAATCACATAAGTTCTCCAGTGTTTCTGTTCTATTTTCATTGCATTTATTGTGTGTTTATCGTTCAGGAAAAAACAGATAGAAAAGTCCAAAATTCCCATTTGCATATATTATAATACATATCAAATGTAGCAAAAGGCATAAATAACACACATCTGCTATCTGTGCCTATAGAAATACACCTTTTTTAATAACCATATGTCTTTCTCCTTTTTTTCTGTCGCTTTGTGAAGTGATCGCTAATCTTGGTTAATGTTCCTCATGTAAATAAACTTACTAAATTTAGTTTATTTTCAAGCCAGTGCTCTGGTTCACCCTTTTCATAAAGGCTTAAAAAGGCACCTAAGTCAGTCACGCTGAACTGTTAAGCACATACACATGCACCTGCCCGCAGAACTGAGGCCTGAGGGAAACCCTGCCTGGCAAGTTGAGGGGGGTAAGCAGTTAGAGAACCAGATGGCTGAGTACGCCAAGGCAAACTAGCAATTTGGGATGGGACTATGGGTGTAACGTAAAATTTAACATTCCCACTTTTTCCCTGTCTCTCTCCTGCTTGGCTGCTCAGTGGTGTGTGCTGCAAGTGGCTGAGAAGCACACACACAACCAAACCACTCATCTGAAGGATGCAATCTGATTTTGCTTCTTTTCCTAAAATGCCACAGTGGTGACACTCTTTAGCAATTAAGATCTTTAAGTAGGAGCTTTTTTGTAAACATCCAAGCTGCTTTGTAGGATCTGATACTTTCACAAAGTTGTCGGCTGCCAGTGCCCCAGCCCCAGCCAGCGATGAACCTTCAACCACATGCCCAAGACACCTGGAAATGTCCACCCTTTTCTGAGTCTGTGACCCAGTTTGGCCTCATTTCAAAGAAACCATTCACCAGAACCCTAAGAAAGGGGAGGTGTTTAGAAAAACAGAGTGAAAGTGCACTCACAGCCATCAGGCCGAGGACAGCATCTAGATGCATCTACAGCAACTAGAGGAAAACAAATGTAAGCAAAGCAAATGTAAACTGTCGACACCCACTACAGCAGCTGGGTATGAATGTTTTTAGAAATGTGAGCGACCTGACAGGTTTCTTTCTTTTTTGTTGGCTTTTTGTTTGGTTGTGTTTTTTCTCTATTTCCCCCAGGACAATAAACCATAAATGCCTCAAAAACTGATGTTTTCTATGTAGCTCCTTAACAAGCAAGGAAGTGTGATTATTCCACAGGTTCAGAAATAGAGGGATCAAGCAGTTGAAGGAGGTTTTTATTGGGTGGACCTGTAGCATGGTCAGAATCCCATGCCACTAACCCTAGCAAGGCTCTGCACCTTCCCTCGAGCCCAGCCGAGATGATGGTCACATTCAGGTCCATGGAACTATCTGGCAGTAATCGCAATTGGATATCAGAGGGGGGTGTAGAGTCGACCTCTCTGTGACATGGATAACAAACTCTGTTTGTTATCCATGGGGGATAATATAGCTAAAATAGGATTTTCTAAAACTGGAGGACTCTGTTTGGCAGGATTTCTTTGCAGCGCATCTCAGCAGCCAAGGAGCTTAACTTTAATGCAGGACGCTTTTCCCACTACCAAAATAGGATGAAGCTCAACAATACGGGCAGTGGCTGGAGGGCATGCCTCAGGAGTCCAGCATGCATACCTCCACGCCGAGGGGTCCTGCTCGGGTGGAGTGACAGGGACCTGCTGCAAAGCCACTCAGAGAGACGCTCGATCACATTAATCCTGCACCTGCTCCTCATGAGTCTCTGCTAAAAAAATCCTGATGTGCAATGAGGCGCAGACGAAAACGCAGGGTCTTTCAGAAAGCCTTCCTGGTGCTCCTTTCAGATTTTAAAGCAGCAGCTTTTCTTCAGGGGGAAGTTTTGATTTCTGAGTGCTCTTGAGTAAAGATTTCTATTGAATTCAATCTTTCTTAACAGTCCCTTAATCTCTTTCCTTGATGTTTCAGTGTAATGATACTCGTCTGTCCATGGCAGGTCTCACCGTTACAAACACATCACTCCCTGGCAAGACGGGACTAATGTACCTTTTCCCCAAAGACCACATGCATAGCAATAATAAAGTAGCAGTATCAAGTTCAGTAGTTGTGTGACACTCAGTTGTTTTAAAACAAGAATACAACAGATTGTATCTTAAATATTTGTTCAGAAAAGCAACAAGTCAGATCTGAATTTGTGGTCAAAAGCTAACGCTTGGTTAGGAGGCACCTGCAGGTGAAATTTTCCTGACAGGATGAGGAGTGTCAGTGGTTTTTCTTCTGGAAGATGTTGAACTGCACTAATTGATGGAAGGCAGCTGAATAATTAATATCTCAGCAGTCACTTTGCCTAATAACCTGCTAAATATAATTTCCTTCCTCCCCCCGCCCAGCAATCTCTGAAGATTCCCTAAAAATAAAACTGTGCAGTAGGGCACGGTCATTGCTATTTTGCTTTGTATTTTTGCCACCAATACGCCAGGTGACTAACTGGTGGTAGAAGAAGGTGGCACCACCTGCAAAGAGCTTACTTCTCTGAGCAGAGAAAGCAGGAGGACAGCCTGTGGAGGGAGGAGAGGGGGGAAAGCAGCAAGTTGGAAAGACTAGGGAGTGACATTTCTTCAGTGCCTTTCCAGCTAAACATAGCTTTAGGAAAATAAACCCTTGATTCATACTCGGTACCTGCCATGTGACGAATGGTCTTCTTACAGTATTCTTCAGCCATCGGCACAACCTTCATCATGTCTCTTCCCCACTGCGCAAGGGGTTTCCCTTGTATTGCGTACGACACAAAGAGAGCTGTGCAAAGGGACCCTAGAAAACCTGGAATTCACAAATAACAAGGATTATCAATGTGCATTTGTGCTGGTGCCATCCTTGCTGTCCTTGTTGTTCCTCATAAAATCACCGGTGGAATGCCTCGTGGCTGTCAGGTAGATTAACAAATGCACACAACCCATCTCCGCCTGCTTGCAGCCTGACCTGAGGCATGTCGAGATTTTTGGCTAATGAGTGGTGCCCACTGGTTTGCGACTTAGCTTACATAGAAAGGAACTTCTGTTCTCAGTGGTGTAATGTGATAGAAATTGAGGTAGGGGTCAAAAATAAACATCATCTACCAATGTGATACCGAAAATCTTCTAATTGAAGTCACATGAAATAATTGACTTGTACAAAGTGATTAAATTACAAGCTACATAAGCTTGTTTACAGCATCATCCAGCCCAAGACTGGTGGCTCCTAGATCTAACACTATTTCTGGCTCATTTACTCTAAGGGAACAAACCTGTGTTCCCTTAGAGGAAAGAAGAAATTGTCCAAGAAAGACACGCTGGTCTTCTACTTTGGTTACAAATATTTCAACATTGTAAATATTACAAATATTATAACTGTTGATGGTCACTCAACACTTCCATGACACCAAAAACAGTAGGGCCCATTTATTGTATTTGCTTGTGCTCTTGGCATTCTGTCAAGGGCAACAAAACTAACGTGGTGCAGTGTGCAATAGAAGCTTAAGAAAACCAGTCAGTCATTTAAATAAATCCCAGGTGAGCAAAGTATTGATGCATGTGCTTCTCTCAGCGCACGGATCCAAAAGCGTCCACTCCTGCATAGAGGTAATCATGAACTTTGTGTGTTTTGCTGAAGGTAAAACCAAATTATTTTAGGAAGTGACAAGTCCACATGAGGTGATTACTAATTCCCTCTGCAACAAGACCTGCAATACTGGGTCAGGCTCAAGACACATCCAACTGGAGTCCAGTAGATGTTTTCATAAAGAATAAAAGCCCACGTAGAGGCAGCCCAAAGGGTCTCACTCAGGTAGACAGCATCTAGCCCAGATACCATGAAGATCCTTGAGTGCCACATTTACCACGACAGTGGCAGCACAGGGTTAGAGTGTGAATCAAAGGGCTAGCAGGGGGCAGGGGGACAGATCAGTCAGAGGGTGACAGAGGCTGGGGTGTGCCCTGAAGGTTTTCTGGGGGCTGACAGTCTCCTCCTGCCCGTTCCCCAGGCTGCCATCCCCCTGCTGCTGCTGCTCTGCTCCCCCTGCTCACAGCAGCCCTCACACAGCCTGCTGCCCCTCACTGGGGAAGAAAGCACACCCCAGCCAAGGTGTCTGCCTCTGCAAAGCAGAGGCAGCCTAAGTGGTTTGGCTTCTCCATTCCCCAGAGCAACTAGGCTAGTTTAGGGGCCATTTTAATTACACAGTGTGATTGATTTTGACAAATCTTTGCCTGGCCTCCTTTGAACCCAGGTATATCTGTAGATTTTGCAGCTGTCTGTAGCAGCGAGATCTGAGGCTTCACTGTGTATAACATGGGGAAGTATTTCCTTTGTCTGCTTGTTTCAGCCCCGACTGACGCACTGGTTGGGTTTTCTGAGTCTTTGAGTTATGAGGATGACAACTGACATTTCACTGACACCTTTCAGGATGGCAGTGAGGTGCATGTGGCCCTTCCACCCCTCTCCTTCCTGCCTCCCCGCTGTGCCACTTATTTCTTTTCCCAGCTGAAAACTCTTTCTGGATGTAATATCTCATTGTATGGAAGGTGTCTGACAACTTGGATCCTCCTTGCTGCCATTTTCTGGGTCTCATAAGCTCTTTCTGGCATGAGGCACATAGACTGCAAGAAGTCTTATGGCTGCTAATGCACCATGGACTTTACATACCAGCTTAATTTTCTGCTTTGTTTTGAACCCTTTTCCCCTAATTTTATGCCATCCTGATGGCTTTTGTGACTACTTCATAGCACTGAGCGTGTTGAACATGTCACCATTCATTATGGTTTTATTTACTGCTGTTTAAAACAGACAGAATGAATACATGTTTACATAGCATAAAATTATCAAAATGACAGACCTGAATATTAAAAACAACATTAAATCTGCTTATTCATGTTTTGTTTAGAAAATGTTGTGGATTGTATCCTAAAATATGTGGAGTTAGGTTTTTTTGGCTTACTACCTTTACCTACGGTGATTGGATATGACAAAACCTGCCAAGAGAAAAATGTTGTTATCCCCTGAGCCATAAATTTGCATGATAACAGAGAGTCATCTAGATATACATGAATCTTAAAATTTGATCAGCAACTAACATGAATATGCTTCGGACAAGGCAGGTTCTGTTTAGATACTGGGATTTTAGGAGAGAAAACAACTATGCCTGAGGATGCTGTCTGCATAATATACAAGCAAATACATAAGCCTGTGTAAGTAACATACACATGTATGTATTCACCAAGCAAAGTTCAAACTGAGGCCCTGGAGCCTGCAAAGCAGAAGTGGTTTAACCAGGGGAGTTCACGGGAGCCACGTTAGTCCCTGCAGAAGAGCAAGCTGCCTTAGGGATGTCAGAGTGCAGGCATTACCTGTGGGATGGTTATGAGTCATTCGTCCACATTCAATGCTCACTTCAATAAGTGACTCCAGCCTTTCTGGTTTCCAGTATCGCATCCCTAAACACATGGCTTTTGTGGAAGCTCCAAATCCAGAACCTAAAGTAAAAGGATAACACCAAGCATTTAAAAGGAGACTGATCTCACACAAATATGTTGATAAAATGTGAGACAAGCACACTTCATTAATTCAGTTCATGTGTGGGAAGGGAACTCCTCAGGAAATGGGAAATTAACATGCAAAATGAGTTACAAATTTTGAAAGCTTCTTGGGAGGGATTTTGCTCCTACATAGTCATTCTGGTTTTACAGGTATATTCCAATATAATCAAGTGCTATGAAGAGCACAGTGGGTTCAGAAAGCAGTGCGCTCTCTTATTCACAGCACTTGTTTGATCCAAACTCTCATCCCATCTTCACTCATTCTTGGCTGACACTGCTGTTTTTGCTGCTCCAGGTGCCCGCACTAGAAACAGAACTTTGAGAAACAGATACATTTTCCCCACACCCTTATTTTATAGCTGTAAGCACACAATTAAAACGGTTTGTATGAGCCTCACAGTTCACCTTTCAATTTTAATGCATGTTTCATCCTGGAGAGCCTCACCAGTTTCTGCTATGTACAAAAATAATGTGCCCAAAAGAAACTAAAGGCTAAGAGCCAAATCCTACAAAGTTAGGCAGTGTCAGAACTGGAGTTTTCCATGCAACCTCAAATTAGTGCTTGTTGTGCTACAGCCTACACTTACCGAGCTTGGTTTGGGAACATCCTCCTCCGTGCAGCAGAGAATTTACTTACTGAATAGCTAATTCAGAATTTCTTTTAATCCTCAGCACTGAGTGCATGATCCCAGGTGTTCAACTTTTAAACACTTCATTGAATGGAGTTAAACTTATTAATGAGTTTCTCTGCAGTACTTATCACAGTAATATCAGGATCCCAAAGAAGTTTTAATGAGCTTATCTTCACAAGGCACCAGTGAGGTGATTATCTCCTCTTTGCAGCTGGTGAGCCAATACCCAAAAAAGCATTAACTCATTGCAGGCAACCACCCTGAGATGGATATGCTTCGATTTTTTCAAAGTACTTGGCATTTTTCAGCCCTGTCTTTGCTCAATCACACTTCCCAGTGACCTTGGGAATAGCTGAGAGCAATCAGCATTTCTCTACTTGGTTCCTGAAGATAAGGGGCATATTTATGCTACCTAATTTTAGCCTATGTGAACCTGCATTAGGAGCCCAATCTGCTTGTCTTTCCCAGACAGGCAGCATGGAGAAAGGCTGTATGTCCATGACTGTGTATGATGGCATACTAGGAGCAACTCAGGGGCCAGAGTGAATTGAAGCAGCAGATGCCAAGGAGCCAGGGTCACGGCTTTCAGTCATTTTTCTGCAGAAGGGCCCTCAGCTGCTCCACTGGGCTTTGTCTGCTGTGGGAGCAAAGCACCAGGAGCTCTTTTGGAACACCTCTTGCCAAGTGGCTCCAGCTCCCATCTCCTAAGATTATGGGTGTGGTACAAGTGGGGTAGCGAGGGTGGCAGGGCGATCTACTTCAAGCCAAACTGAAGCCTGAGCCAAACTAACATAAGCCACCTATTAGCATTTCCAGGTGCAATATCTGAATTTCCCTCTTAGGAAAACAGTTCTTCTTCTCCCTTGAGAGCAGCTATCCAGGAGCACATAAAACTGTCTGTCTATCCCACAGATCACACAGAAACCACAAGGAAGAGTCAGGAAGGAAATCCAGTCTTCCAGGGCACCACTCAACTGGGAGAAAATATCTCCTCCTGCTTGCAAGACCAAACTCTTCATTAAACCATCTGCTGCCATAGAGTAGTAGATGAGAGTCTTCACTATGCAAACCTGGTTCTCCAAAGGACACAATCCATGCTGGTTATCCAAGAGGGAAGGCTCTTGCACTACACAAAGTACTACACTGCTAATTAAATAACATCTCTCAGTATATCCAAAGTGGAAGGTGTACTACAGTAATCTGACTGCTGGTCTGGAGGAGCTTCTCTTTCCCACTTCATTGCGTTCCTACAGTCTGGGAATTTCCATTAAAACCTTCTGCAGAATTAGACAAGTAAACTTGGTAACAAAAAATTCCATCGCATGGAGTAACATTAAATCCAGACAGAGTTTCAGGGAGCTGCTAACTCCTATGTCTCAAGGCTACCATTTGAACCAAGGACATAAGGGACAGTGAGACTAGTCTGAGCAACAGGGGTGGCACATGTAACAGCATAAGGACTGTCCTCCATGATCAGACCAAATGTCAAGCCAACTCATCATGTCTGACAATGAAGAGGATACTTAAGAAAGAGTAAAAGAGAAGTACAATGACACTATCCCTTTGTACTAACTAAGCTGCTGACAGTTTGTCTCCCTGATCCAGGAGGCAGCTGGCTATTCATCATCCTGCTTAAAAACCCCTGAAGGATTTCCCCTGGGTGAATTTGCCCAGCTCTTTTTTGAACTAACATGAACTGTAGCATCTGCAAATTGCCATTGGAAAATAGTTATGCAGCTTATGTAGGTATGTGAAGAAGTCCCTCTTTTTGCTTGCTTTGAGTCCATAACCTCCTAGTTTCATTTGAAGTCCCTAGTTGCTGTCCTGGAGGAGACAGTGAATTTTTGCTGTACCTATCCATGTTTCCCAGTTATTTTCATTTTCCTTCATGCACTACATTATTCTTTTTTTAGTATGTCATACCTCAGTGTAATTTTCTTTACTCTACACCTGTAGAATAACAAAGATTAGGGCAATGGCTGCTAGGCCCTGAAGAGGATGTGCCTTTTGTGACTACAGATCATTCTGCAGGAAAACTTAGAGCCCAGAATCTTTATCTCCTGTGCATCCACAGCTTAACCTTCTCTTCAATTTTCCCCTCAACTTTCTGCATTTTTTCCTCACACTTTTCCCTCACGCTCCTCTGCCAATACCACCAGCAAAAGGGCACTGTTCTCAAGTGCTTCTAGGAAGCCCAGAAGTTGCTTCCACAGCTGCAAATAAAGACCTGCTTGGATGCTGCAGTCTCAGCCTGAAATACACGATACAGGTAGAGCCCAGCTATTTGACCCACCATTTGACTGGCCTTTTGCAGTGGCTCCAAAAGTAAATCTCTGGCTCAGGCGGTACCACCTTACTCAGATTTTGGTTCCAGTTCTGCAACATCAGTGATTCTCTTCTGAACAATTTGAAGTTTTGGCTATGGGTCAAAACATTTTTACCATGTCTCAGAAACAGCAGACTCATCTGCATCAAAACTTTAGGCAAACACTGACAGACAAAGAAAGCCAAACACTTAATGGAGAGAGTTTTAGCCTTGTGCTTATCAATGTTGCAAATTGTAAACAACCTCTTAAAATGGAAGGTATTAGACAATCTTGGGGAGGTTTTCTGATGGTCACAGGAATCTCACCAGCCTCTAACATAACCCAGGTATCTCTGCAACAAGTGTGGCAATGAGCATGACATGAGGTGGCAGAGACACATTGGGCAGTTTGACTTAGGCATTCAGTGTGCTGACTAGACCCACAAGAATTTGAGCAGAGAAGCATCCATAAGCAATGCAAAATTACCTAAGGTAAATCCATGAAGGCTGGCACATGAATTATTGCTGAAAGCAAGGTAAGATAGAATGCCCACAGCAAATCAGCCTTTTGGTTCCAGCCCATCCAAAGTATAATCTGACTGCTAGGCATTCAATCCCAGGCATTCAATGCCTGTGGCATGTTTTTGCCTCAAGAAGAATTTTGTGCAAATTCAATTAAAACTTAATTAGGTCCATAGCAGTGTTGGGTCCCGTAGTAGACAGAACATCTCTATTCAGGTCACTGGTTCTTCTGCTCTCAGGGTGAAAAAAAGGCTTCTCAAGGTGTTCAGGATGCTCATTTGTCAGACCAGATGGAGAAGGTGGCTTTTAGTTGCCAGATCTCACAGCAGGAATTAATTTTAGATTCTTCTAGCCCAGAGTATCCCCAAAGCAGATAGTCCATCATGGAAAGCTGGGGAGGAGGAAGGCTGAAACAAGAGAGGTAGCTCCAACACTGCACTGGACCAGGGAACAGCCATACTCAACTGCTTGTTGAACAATGATAAGAGCTACTTGGGGCCAGCAGCACCTCCCAGAATTATTTTCATCAAATTTTATCCACTGCCAGTCAGAAAACACGTGGCAATTGCCAAAGGGGCACTTCCTCAGATCTGGCTGACTGATAGCAGGGTGGGAAGAATACACCCTTTTCACTCCCAGCAGCTGTTGTGAGGAGCAGGGGACAAGTGAGAGATGCTTTTTTCCATCAGAGAAAACTGGCTGCAGAGACCCAGAAATAGCCATGGCATTGTGCCACCGGGTCTTTGCCATGGTGTTGCATCAATACGCAGATCTGTTGAGCCAGTGTGTTCTGCAGTGGCTGGGTGTCACACCGACACAGCCAACGCTGGTGTGAGCTGACATCGTTTTATGGCTGTTTTGGCTGCCCTCCTCTGATAACGGGGTGTCTCTACAGCCTTTCAAGATTAATTGCACTGTATGTGTATGTGTACGCACATAGCTGCATGAGCGTTGTTTAACTTGAAGTTGAAATTTTATTCATTGTAAACGTAAATGATCATAAAGAGAAACAACAAGAGGGTCAGGCGTAGGCAAACCAGGCTAGGAATATTAAGGATTATCAACAAAACAATCATAGTTGTTAGCAGGGCATCCAAATGGAGAAAAGTCTCTGCTTTCCCTCCAGTGAATGTGTTGGTGCTTAGAACAATTTACAGGCTTGGCATTTTGTTTCAGATCTGGTATCACTGAAAAGATCCAAGTCTACAAACATTCAAATGAAAAATGGCAGAAAATATTTCTTAAAATAACCATTAAACTCAAGGACAAAGATCTGGATCCTGAGGCACAGAGCCAAGGACAAAGTCTCTTTAAATAGATGTTAAAGAGGGAGGGGTTCGCTTACAAGAGGACACAGTGCCCTGCAGAAGGAATTCTTGGCAGATCTCTTGTCATCCTCAGGCGAACATGGAAACGTTTCAGGGGTAGTGGCCTTTGATGTCAGGGGGGAAAAGGAAACACTTTCCATATAGCCACAAACACCAAGAGCACGCATTATTCTAGCCAGGGCCCCTGAAAGGAAAGCGGTACCTACCCTTTTCATTGAAGGGCGTGTGCCAGGCGAGAAGGTGGTTGTCTGGCTTTAGCTCCCTGCAGCCTTCGATGGTGGCGGGGTCCGGCCGCCTGCCCGACAGCTTGTCAACAGCATCCACGTAGCGCTTCACCAGCTCCCGGTACAGGTCTTCTAAACACCAGTAATCTGCTCAGGGGAGGGAAGAGAAGGTTGTTGTGTGAATGCAGAAGAGCAAAAAACCACAGAAAACATGCAAGCAAGCTCACTATGCGTTTGAGAAATATCCCTGTTTCCACTTCCAATATACCAAGTTGTATTTTTGGTGCCACTGTCAACACATTTTTACACAACATGACAGTGGGCTGCAGGGAGAGTGGTCTTGACTCTCAATTCTCATATTCCCCTCCATTTCTTTCCATGTTTAATTCCTTCACTGGAACGATGAAGCATTCTGTTAATCCACAGTAGCTGCTGAGGGCCTGTATTTAAACTCTATGGTGTGAAGTCATTACAGAGATGCTCAACCATCTGGTGACAGCGTGGCTGCCATGGTGTCTGGGTAAAGCCAAGTGTGCCTGGCTCAGCCCCTGCCTTTACAGATGTGAATCCAATTTAAAAATTAAAGCCTTTTTCTCTTTTTTTTAATTACCACATCACAGAATTACTTTAAGAGATATGTATGACTAGATACAAAAGCAAATTAGCAACAATCCCTTTTTTAATCTGTGCGTTATATGTATTTTGTCTAAAATTTGTAGGTCTTTCATGCAGGGATCCAAATACCTTATAATATCATGAACAGTGAGCTTTTATAAAAAATATTCTAAAAATCAGTAAGAATAGTAAATCCCTACTGCCTGAAGGCAGTTTCCAGCACATGAATTTCGCTCTGTAATAAATTCACTAACAATATCTTTTTATAGATTATTTTTACCAAGTCCTACAGTCTTGTCTAAGGAGGAACCTTCCCCCTGTTAAACATACACTGTTTCTTCAGCACTGCTATTTCTCTTGCCTGGTGTTTTCTGTCGTTGGTCTTGAAGAGTCCTGCCCTTGACTCTTGTCAAGGAAAACCTTCCACTGGCATTTATTACAGCTGTGTAATCAGTGGAAACAGAGGCCAAAGGGATTTATCCACTTATGTATTTTCTACATACTTAGAGAAACTCCATTTAATACTTGGTTAGTTGCACAGGTTGAATGACACAGCAGGAGAAGTTCTTCTAAAAATATCTTCATTTTGTCAGAGATGGTGAATTATGGAAATCCACTTAAGAGTAAGTTTTGAGTCCCAGAAGCCAGAGACATTCTGAAGTACCACTTACGGAGGCAGGCAAAAGAGAAGACGAAGGGTAGGACAAAGATTGGTCTTCTTTCACGTAAAATAATATCCTACCAGTTATACTGGCCATCCCACGTATAATCCTAAAGAAACAAGACACTTTGAAGCTGCCAGTTCTTTCCAGATTTAGGAGTCAGGTGTCACAGTTTATCCAGATGAGAGCCGGGAGCAGGGTTTATTGCCCGGCAGTTCCTGCAGAAACCTTGTCCCCAGAGCCAGAGTCCCTGTGGTCCAGCACCTCCAGGCTGTTCAAGCCCACCATGGTACCCACGCCTGGAGCCAGATTGCTGTCTCAGCCATCAATAGGACATGTTTTTTCTTTAGAAATGAGCTCTTATTTTTTTAAACCCATGTGTAAGTAAGAGAGGAAAAGGCTTTTGTCATTACAGGGATAGTGTCCCTGGGTTTGATGATGCTGTCCTTGTTCCTCCCTTATAAGACAGATTCCTCCTGGAAGCAGGTGTTTTGTCTATCCTTCGTTGTCAGATCAACCTTTCAGTCAGGGCACATGGTGGATTTGGGGAGCACCAGCTCTATCTGCAGCAGTGCCCACAGCCCCGGTTGCTTGTGGCCATGCCCCTCCTGGGATGTTCTCAGTGCAGCCGCCAAAGCACTGGCCAAAATCCCCTCCCCAGGTGAGAACTGCGTTTGTCTTTAACACAAGCCTGCACCTCATGCTTGGCTGCTGCCTCAGCCTCAGGCTGGGGGCTCCCCCGAGGGCAGTGCCCCGACAATGACAACGGGACTGCATGGCTTTAAGTCGTGGGCGTGTTTGTCCCAGCCTACAAGTATCCCGCAATTGCCCGCAGGTGAGCATCCGTGGAATGCTGTGGCCAGCAGGCAGCCAGCCAGGCAAACAGGATGTGCAGGGAGCAGGGCAGTGAACGACAGAGATATTTTTATTGCTTATTTCCCCTCCTTTTTTTTTTTTTTTGGCTGGTAATGTTCCAGTCACCCATTATATTCTTTAAAATCTGTTTCCATAGCAGTAAGGGCAGGTCCCCAGGGCTGGTGGCAGATGCTTTCAGCCTCACAGACATTCACCTTCTTCAGCTTCATTCTGTTCACATGGGTGATTTGGCACCTAGGCTGGGCCAAGAGAGCAAGCCCAGGGGCTTTTTAGCATTCTCCGTGTCAGGAGACACTGCTGCAGGCAGGAGCAGTTCTTGTTTCCCTTCTGGGAAGCAGGGAGAAGGACTTGTTTTATCCCACTCACCAATGTTGCTGTGAAACGAAGATTTCTTACTAAAATTCCCTACTCCAGGAGCTGCTGCTGTTTCCTCTCCAGCCCATGAAAGCACCTTTTTAAAATGCTTGTCTGATCAGGTCAGAGAAGTGAGAGCGTAGGATAAACACAGCCAATGGAAATGATAGCTTCAACCTTTTTCTTTAGAGCAATTTATAGGCTGCTATATTTAAGAAAAGATTTATTATTTTTCTGTTGGTCTAACTGACTTGATTACCCAGAAGTTATGGTTTTAGAGGGTTCAATAAGCAAGAAACATATGATACGTATTTAATCATAGCCTATATTCAGAAATACGCTAGTCATCTTTTTTCTTGATAGGCTGACATCTTGCCCTTATCTTTAGTGTATTAGCTACCCCTTAAACCATTGGTTAGCTAATAGCCAAGTATGAAGTGTCCTACACACTCTTCAACTGATCTCTACATACTAAATTTAGAGCAGATTGGAAGCAGGCAGATAAAGGAGTGAAACACTAGCACAAGGGAAATCTCATTGATGTGAAGGATACTTAGCTACATTGTGAGCTTCTGCTACTGGTAGTTACGCAGTGTTATGAGCTTTAAGAAAAACCAGGAATATTTTTACAGAGACTAAAAAATTAATCATTCTGAAGAAGCAAGATACTGTTGAGAGGTTGCTGTCTTCTGGTGTACTTTCTAGGATCTTGCCAGTTCCAGAAAGCTCTAGTTTGATGGGTAAGGTGTTGATACAAACACTGTGTTATCTTAAAAAGGCTACCCCACCTTAAGAAAAAACAAATGTTCTCTCTCAAACCATTGTGATTTTAGAAGACATATCTTAATAACTTCCACTAATCTGACAGATTTCATTATAAACACAGTATGTTAGGATACTTTTTGGACTAAGGGCATGGAGCTCTCTTTATAAAACAAATAGGTTTATTTTCTGGCTTTGCAGATGCAACCCTTTGTGTGAGGGGCAGCAAAGAGGAGACAGCACTAGTGCTTTTAGCCTGAAAGAGGTACTAAGGTAACTCTACTCCAGCCTGGAGTTCTGGACACAAACATGTAAAAAATGCACTCAGAAGAGTTGTTATCTTTTACAGAAGAATCTCTAGTGGCTATATTATTCCCTGATGTATTCCAGCATACAGATAATCTACTTGGCAATTATTTTTGTTACGCTGCACACGTGTTATTTTAGTCTTTAAGATTTAACCAACTATATATCTCTAGGGAAAATATAGAAGAGCCCTTCCACACTTCAGAAATCAACCCCCCCCCCAGTTTGTGAGATGGTCACAGGACTGTGCTCATGGAGCAGCCAAACTAATGCATGTTATCGTTCACACAAGCAGCATTTCTGACACGCTTTCTCATGACTTCCCCAGCAATCAGGCTTATTCTAAGAAATGCAGCAGCCCGACAGTTCTGCTCCTCTGCAGACTGCGTTCGCTATCCCCGCCGTACCTACCTGTGATGACAGCCTCAGCTGTAGCCATGTGCATGAGCGTGTTGTCACTTACTGGCCACTTGTCGGGAGAGAGCACCAGGTTCTCAAGCCCTCCGATTTCCTTCAGCTCCTGCTGGATTTTTGCACCTAAGGCATTGTTTTCTCGGGAGAAATTGCGATAACCGAGAGCATCCCCTACCCCAGCCAGAACAAGCGCAGCCTTAAATTTATCCATTCCCAAGACACTTCACACTTTCCTTTTGCCCGAGACAGCCACCGAATCTCGATCTTCCTTTGTTCCTTTGCCTTCAACTCAGTTCCCCCGACACTTTATATCAGCCATTGTGTCACACCAAGAGCTCTCTCTATAAGGCAAGGACTTCCTTTTCTGGCGCTGCAGATGCCATCTCTTGTCTGGGACCCGACAGAGAGGAAATATTTCATAACCCAGGGATTTTGCAGGGGCTTTGCTCAATGAAACTGTAAGAGCAGACCTGCAAAAGCCTCGTTTCTGCAACCCAGCTTAAAGCAAGCCAGGAGATCCTTAGCCCTACCCAGCCGAAGTAACTCTACACCCAGAAAAACAGATGCCTCCACAGGGGTGCTTATTTATTCAACAACTTGTAAATTAATATTTTTTCTTCTGCCCATTTCTGATCTGCTGAAGTCAGCCTTCCTCTCAGGCACCAGTCAGAAATAAAGGCTATTATAAAAGCAGTTTTCCAGGCTCTGTACACACTAGAAGGAGGGATTAAGCAGTAAGAAACCTAGTGAAATGCAGATGACCTCTCCATTTCTAATTATGCCCTATGGAGATACTTTGTTAACAGCTTTCTTGTTCTGTTCCACCTAGTACAAGAATGTTCTGCTAATTCACTGCACCCCTGAATAAACACTGAGCAAAACACCAACTTCAATTCCATGCCTCTTACTCCCTGGCAAAGAGTGACTTTTTCCTAAAGATGAGGTCAGTCCACACTTGGACTCTGGAAGGAAACTATTTTGAAAGATGTATTGAAATGGCACCCTGTGAGTCTAATAAAATCCTAAAGACTCACAAACTACTACTACTTTACAGATGGAAATAGAAATGTAAATATAAATGTAGGTAGATAAAAAGAAAGCTTTGATTGACTTGTCTGTAATTTTCATAACGGATACCAGGGGAAAGGTCTTTGTTTTCTTTGATCTTTTTCAGAGGGCAACACTGCTATCCAGATGGAGAAGGCCAGCAGTGCAAAGGATGCACCATCCTAGCACACAAAGCAACAAGTTAATAAGCAATAAGTTAATTACGGTCTGAGTTATTGACCTGTGTAGAAATATCTCTGTACCTAATGGACTTTCAGGACACAGAGAAGCATTGCCATGCTTGTTGTACATTAGAAGAAATAAAGTGCCCAAATGGTGAAAGTAGCCTCTGTTAGTGCTAATGCACTCTTGATTTAAAGATTGGGATTGGTTAACAAAAGTGCTGAAAAGGACACTGAGAGTGTGTTTTTTAGAGCAACAGCTCTACACTGAAAAAGCCAAAAAAAAAAAAAACCACCAGATTTATGCCTTAGGGACCAGAGCATACGCAGGGACAAGTACCAGTGGGGCACAGCCAGCCTGCTCTAGGGCTGGCTTGCCACAAGTGGTGGATGCCAGCCCCGCTGCCCTGCGTGGGGCAGGGGGAACAAGCATCATCTCCCACAAGCAGGGCATTTATGTAACATAGAGTTAATCTTAGAGTCACCCCTGCACTGTGCGTTACCTCACGCTTCACGTGCCTGAAAACAAACACTAAAAATGGAAAACCAAGGCCAGGACAGCTTACAGAACACACCAGGCAGAAGCACTGACGTTGACATCTCTGTTACAGGTCCATCCACCCCTCTGTGGCACACACCTGTTCTCTATTCCTGCATAGCATCACGGTTTGGAGGCACGTGGGAATTTGAACTTGCAAAGCAAGGACAGGAGGAATCACCTGCTGAGGCACTGTGGTGAGTTAGTAAGGGCCTCATCAGATGGAAGGTTCCTCCCTGAAAATGGGCAAAGCTATTCTTAGTTTTCCATTTATCTTTTTCTTCTGAATGTGGCTGGCAGTTGCACTGCCCTTTTACCTCCCGTGGACTTCACTCTGTTGCAACGCACTTGGCTGCTCAGAACACAGCCCAAATTAGGAATAAGGCTATAATAAAAACCCAGAGAAAATTTCAGAGAAGTTCTATTTTTCAAGTCTGTAAAACAGAACATGCAGCAAAGACATTTTTATTTAATTTGTTAATTACACATGATATCCTTTTTATGTGGTACTTCCAGTTACTGTGAGCTTTCTGAGCAGAGGTAGGCAAGACACACTGATAACTCCCTACAAAGCAGACAATTATTTGTAAAATATCATACCTACATGTCTTAAACAGATAAAAGACAGTAATTCCATTAAGATGGGTAACTATTCACAATAGGAAAAAAAAACCTGAGCAGAGCTCCAAAACTATTTGGTAAATCACATAAAAATGCAGCTTTGGTGTCTTTTCATTAGTGTACATACGACTACTTTCAGATGGGGAGAATCCATACAAAAAAGGAATGGGAAGGCAGGACAGAGAAAAGGCTTGTCTGTGTTGGTGGCAACACTGTTGTTTCAGATCAACTGCATTTGAAACCCAAGGTGAGAACATGAAAGCAGCCTTTGGCAAGCTTGGCTGCTCCTGCTCCTCCAGCAGAGACATGTGCATGGATGGTCTCCAGGCCCAGGACAGAGCCTGCACACGCTACAGGCACTGAGCTCTGCTCCAAACCAAGGAACTGGCAAATGGAGCTGGGCTGACACTGTGTCCACACAAGCCCTTTTTAAGTTAGAAGAGGACTACACCCCAAATGCTTCCCCCATGAGTGAGTGAGTGATCCCTTGCCATTCAAAGACACTTGGCAGAGAAAAGCTCTTGATTCCAAGTTCATCCATCCAAAGGACACAGAGCCATGTCCTGGAAAAGTAGGGTTGATACCAGATGAGTGCCAGACTTCTGTCAGAGTTGCGTTTTTACAACTCTTGAAGTGAAGGATTTTACTCGAGCATCAGGATCATTCCTTTAAAACACATTCACTGAGATCCAGGAAAAAAAATGAACTGGTTCTACTCAATTCTTTAACAATTGAGATGAATTATTTCCATACAGCTTTACACCACTGCCTTGAAGGAAAAAGAATCCTTTAACACCACAGGATGGACTTCTTCTTTACTGTCTTGGCAGAAAGCTGAGGTCATGACATGAAACCTAGAGGGCTTGCCGAACAATGCAATAGTTCACTTCTTGGAAAAGGAAGCACAACCCCCCAAGGTTTCCAAGGTCTTGGAAAAGGAAGCACAACCCCCCCCAAAAAAAACCCCCCAAGGGAACTGGTCAAGTATATGCACCAACAAGAGGAAGCATCCCAATACTCAATCAAAATGTGAACACCCCTAAACTTCCCCAGCCCTTCTCATTAAGAGGTGAACATTGCACTGAAATACAGTACTTTCTGCATGTGGTTGTACAGGCAGCTGCAGATCCCTCTGTCAACAGTTTAGAACAAAAAAGTTAATTTTAAGATGTGCGACACTTAGGTCTACCCAGCATGCTGTAGATAATGAAAAGATCAGAAAACATGTTCTGCTGAACAGGTTCATGGTTGTAAAAACATCACACTTTTTTAGAAGGGCTATGCCTTTGGGTGAGCGAGACGCTGGCTGGCATCAGCTGAGGGAAGTTACTGGTGCTGACACTTGAAAGAAAATAGGCTTGCCATGGTTCAAGTATCAGCAGCTGCAGTTTCACTGTCACAGGAAAAGGAAGACAAGACTTGTGCAACACCAAAGCAGCCCGTGGTTGGTGAAAGCACTGGAGAGGGATGGCAGCTGGGTGAAGACAGAGGACAACTGATTTATTTTGACTTAAACTTTCAGAAGAGAATTAATGGTAGGTGAATGCATACCTCTGAAGGTCCTTGCACAGATTTCTGAGCATGCTGCGTCTCCTACAGAGCTCAGAGCCAGAACTGAGCAACACTTTCCTGCAGTTACATCTCTCATTGCCAGCACAAAGTAATGACACAAATTGCAGAGAGTTTGGTGACCAGCAGACACGTGCAGTGAGTACAGTACTGCAGCTAAACATGCCAAGCTTCTTAAAAGCTTAACGGTGACAGAGATGACTAAGCCAAACATTTATTAAGGCCGTTTAAAAATTACTGAGTTACATCCTTACCCTCTTCGGGCTGATGGAGTAATAACGCAAGAACCTAATAAATGAAGCAGAAAACAACAACAAAAAAACTCCCACCAGACCAAGACTTCCAAAGCAGAAAGCTGACAAAAACCATACAGACATCTCACATGACTGACTTCAATCCTTTGACAGTCCATTTATTCCTTTTTCCATTACCACAAAGTATACACACATGTACAGCTTACTCAGCAGCAAATCTCCCAGGTACATTGAATGAGCAGATGCCTGCAGGTTTGCTCTCCTTGGCATGACACACACGATAAATTACATTTAAATTTAGAATTGGACAAATCCTATGGCTCAGTTTCAAACCAAATAACTTGGCACCAAGTTTAAAAATACATACAGCATATCTGTGAAGTAATACTGTATGCACTGAACAACGTGAAGACATCTGTACCATTTAGGATTATAAATTGAGCAGCCTAGGTGTTACCACTGTATCAGTTGCTTAAAATGGAAGTCAGAGTACCCTGTAAAGTGGAACTGTGGACAGCAGCAAATGATTAAAATAGTTAAGAAACTTGGAATGTGAAAGCAGTTGACTTGCATTTTTTATGATTGTTCAAGTGTGAAGGTGTTACTCCATGCTATTATGTACGGGAGTGTAAAAAGCACTTGTGGTTTAAAATGGGTAGAAGACCAGGAAGAACAAAAGAAAAGCGTAGCAAACCTCAAAAGCTGGCTGACAAGGAGCAACTATCTTTGGAGTATTTCGCCCAGTCTTCCTCTGCTGGAAGGTGTCACCCATGAAGGATCCCCACAAGAATGAGGTTTAAGAGTAAATGTATGTGTTTGTATATATATATGTATATGTATATAATATATATACATATATCTGTGTGTGTATATACACACTGAATCCTAGGCTAAGCACCTTCCTTCTTGCTCAGATTAACAAGGAAAAAAACCCTCAACCCACATGCATTTTTTATGCTCTATTTATTTTAAAAGGTAGAAGGTTCATCAGAATGATTCGATGGAGCTCTCGTCATGAGCAAATGTTTCACAAGCTCTAGTGCTATGAAACTTCAGTTACATCACATACCAATAGATTAAGCTACTTCTGGTCATTATATTATATCTACATATTTTAAGTGGCAATTGTGTGAGTAACAAGCATTCCACTGCTTCTGGCTAGGTAAATGCACTTGATGCTATAAGATGTTACACATTCTGCAAAGCCTGTGGGACAGATACAGAAAGGGCTTGTTTTGGGGAAGAGGCATAGACAAAGCAAACGCAGTAAAAAGAGCGTAACACTACTTCTAGCTAGCTGTTGACTTCTGTAGAATTCCCGGAGTTATGTACACAAATGCCCTTCTAGAAAGATGCCGTCAGAAAGCAGTAATTTGGCATAACCTCGGTGGTTATCTCTGCGCTGCAGTGGGAGGCAGCAGCGGGCTCAGACGCTGACACCTGGCGGCTGTTTGGCCAGGGCTGACACTCGCAAAAAAAGACAAATAGTTGTAACAAATCACTCACAGGGCATTTCTGACTTGCTTGCTAGGCTCTTACTAAGAGAAGATTAGCTAATTTGTTCAAATTTTCCCTCGTCCTTCTTTTTAAACATCATGCACAACTGAAATTCTATCAAGTGGGAGAATGAAGGCAGTCTCTGTATGCAGCACGTACACTTGTCCTTGCAGGTTGCGTTGACATAATGAAAGCTGACTGCTTGTACGAAACTCTAAATATTAGAGTTTAAGAGAATATTGTAAGCTTTTACACCCTAGCAACTACAAAATAAAATAGTCTGCTGTCATGCAACGCTTCAACGATCCAAACAGATATAATTTATATAACTTAATGCACTATTTTCTCCAAAATCCTTGAATCTATTCAGCTTTAAATACAGAAAATATATTGATCATAGCTGTACATACTCTTTAGCAACTCTTCATTTTAACAAACTTTTACAGTGGCTATGACAAACTCATTTTGATGAGGTAGCATTTGCAAAGAGCCCTGTGCGAAGACGTGCTGAATAGTTTCTGGTAAAACTTTTTTGTGCTTAGACATCAGAAGACACTGATGAGAAACAGAAGACTGACACCTCTGTGCACTTCATAATCAGTGGCTGGCCAAAGGGGAGAAACGAGTGACTGAAAAAATTCAGATTTATTGAAAACTGGTCCAATTTCACCAGCCTTGAGATCACTAAAACTGCATTAATTTGCTTTTTTCTCCCCTTAAATAAATACAATTGAATGTACAACGCATCCACAGGCATGAGTATTTATAATCATTAATAAAAAGTCTCCTTACCCTTAGCTCCAACATGGAAGCCAAGCAGTTAAGTCTTTGGGCTCATTCACATCTATTTTCCATGAGAAGTGCCAGGAAATGAATTTACAACTATGTTGCATTTAGCTAGAATTTATGATATGTTTCAAGCTACAAATAAAATCCATATTCCACCAGTTCCTTATTAAAAATAAATAAAACACATAATTGGAGACTAACTGAATTATGATAATCAAACATGAATTATAAAAGCATCTTTGGTTGTTTAATGTCTGCTTTAAAATGGTTACTAAAAAAAGCTGAAGCTGCAACACTGCATAGAGCAGCAGCCTGTCCTCAGCAATGCTATTGTTACATGTCCAAGCACTTCAAGAAGAATAATGAGGAAGTCAAATTCACTGGGAGAAAGCAAAAGGCTGGATGTAATCACTGTATACATCTAGGATGTGAAAACACAAATTTAAAATTTTGGCAACAAGTTAAAAACAAAACAAGCCTAAGTTTGGTGGTTTGGGGTTTTTTTACAATTCTATAGTAGGACAGATCCTCAGAACTAACTTTTATAAAAATACAACATACTGCATAAGTTTTATTTAGGGATTTAATTTATATACCACAAATACTGCTTTTAATATAAGTACAATATAATACAGTTTTATTTATGTAACTGCTGGTGTTCACTTTGGATTATGAACTGAATGGCATGCTGTGCTGTCAAAACTTTAATAAAATGGCCTCTAGTTAAACTTCTCCAAAGTATAAAATCATGCAAAAATCTACATCCTATATGATACAACCAGTACAATAATTGAAGCCAGTAGCCTACAAACAGCCTGGACTATCTTCTGAGTTTGTTCTTGAAATGTCCACACGTCAGTCATCATCTTCTTTAGGCAGAAAGGAAGAATTTCAGTTTTGTCTGCAGAACGTCCATCACGACCACTGAAACCAGCACCAATGTGCACAGTTATCAGCTAACAAATCTTCATTACCCAGTGCAGTTCATTTAGTCCATATTGACAAATCTGGGGTTAGGAAGTTTTACGTTTTCCTCCTGTGACTACTGGTCGTGCATATTCCACAAAATCATCTATTAGAACAGGCCACGCTCCTACAGAGAAGTCAAGCAATTGAGAAATTAGCCTACCATTATCAGCAATAAACTGGTGTAGTCTGTAAATGCAAAGGATTAGAAGCTCATCTTGACATTTCTGGCCTAGTCTAGCTTTAACACACACAACGTGATAAAATACTTGAAAAAAAGCACCTAACTAATAAATTCCACATCTGAATCTCTTCTTGCAGCAATAGTTCTTAAGACAACCAAAATGTATTTAAAGCATAAAACTCCACACTACAAATATAAACATTTGTTGATGGCAAAACCATGGCATTCTTATAATAGCCATTCGTATCTTAGGACTTATTTCTGCACACATTCCAAAACAGAATTAGTAACAGAGAGTAAACCGCATTTAAGTTAGCAAACATTTTGTACAAAACATTGTTTCACTGAGAGGTCTGTAGCATAACATATTCAAATAATGTGCTCTATCATGGTGTGACTGTTTTTTTAACTTCTGTTTTCAAATTACAGCAAACCAGTTAAGCTTCTTATCACTACAATTTTGGCAATAAGTATGACACTGCATTTGTGGCTGAAATTTTAAGGGTAAACAAATTAGGACATGAAGTAACAACATGTTCTCTTGTTAATTTATAGCAGTATTTTAATTCTGCTGTACCAACTTTTGAAGATATTCAGGTACTGCTTACCTTCTTCATCATAGTTGGACATATCATCTGCAATCATATTTCCGAAGTCTAACAAAAGATTCCAAGTATCTTTTGGAATCGATCTTTTATGATGTTCCTGTATGGAGGAAAAACAATAGTGTTCAGTCCAAACTACTTTCAAATTCCACAGCAGTATTTTATATTGATATATACAGAAATACACATTTTACAAACCTTTCTTCAAGTTCTTTACCTTAAAAAACCAGTAACTTAAAAAAAACCACTCTGAAAGAGTTCCAACTTGCTTTTTTCTTAGGTTGAAATATTTTAATTTAAGTATTTCTTCTGAACTAACATTAGCATTCAGGTTAAGTATTTCTTCTGAAGTAACACACTTTAATACCAGGTCATAACTTGCAGATTTTTCTTCAATTACATCTGTAGATCTGAATTTAGATATCTTAAAGTGTATTAAGGCAGTTAAAACATGAAATGTTTTGAGAACTCCTCTTGATGAAATTGGTACATTATTCAGTGATTCAAATAAATATACTGCCTAAAAATTTAGAAAAAAACTTCAGAAAAATATTTCAAAAAGTGTACACTTTCCCTATTAAGCACTGGGGGATGAAAATGCAGAAAGACTACTTATTTCTCCTAAACTACAGATAAAAAGAACATCAAGATAAATTATACATTATGTAACTTCGGTTTTTTGTAATTATATAGACATGGAAATGTAGAAACATGGATGAGTGGATCAGGTCTTTTACAAGAATCTTTTTGAATTTCTAGGGTTTAATTTATGCATCTTTACTCCACTGCCCACAGAACTGCACTAGTAATAAGAAAACTGTCAAGATCAGTTCACAACTATTAGCTAAAAAATTAATCTAAGTAATTACTCAGGTATGAAATTTTGCTGAAAATGGAAAGTCTCTAACATTAAGTTCTGGTATGACTGATTTAAAAAGACCGAGTTTATGCATTAGTACTACAAAAGGCAGAGCATGGTAAAATACAGGGTTGACAATCACAGCTGTCTTGAGAATCAGCAGCACCAGTTCCATCTACAATCATGGCTTCCTTTCATGCAGGAACTTTCCTAAGTAGGAGGATACAGGATCAAGCAAGCAGAATACTCTATCACTTTGCTGCATCTTTTTGCATTCTTCTCAAATAGGAAATCGTAAAGGGAAGATTTAATTTGGCTTGATTGAGACTGTTTTATATCAATTTTCAAAAAGGAAGGTGTTTGAAGGAAGTATAGAGATACCTTATCTTTTTCTTATTGGAAGCACACAGCCAACAAAAGCCACACTACTGGGGAATAAGACAGGCAGTAAGGTATAAAGTACATACTTACCAACAAAAATTTATTCCAAAGATCTAAAAATTTAAACCTTCCTGACAAGACTAAATTCCAGTATGCAATCGCCATTTCTAGATCTGCAAGAGATAAAGCAACATGTAAATATTACAGCGCACTACAAGCAATAAAGCCCTTATGGTTAAACGATTAATGCTACATCTAGTATATTATGATACAAATGAATAACATTCTTTTAAAATCACTAAAAAAATGTAAGGAATTGTTTTCTACTCTCCCTGACCCAAAAGGTGGAAGACAAATAGTAACAGTATAAATTTTGTATTGAAAATCAAAGTCAATAAAACTAAAATATTTGTCACCATCCACCAGTGCCAGATTAAAGCTACTTTCAATCTACAGAAACAGAACAAAATACTTATTGACAACTCTGTCCGCAAATAAAAAAAGAAAAATATATACACACATGCACAAACATAGCAAATATTGCTAGAAACAAACATTTAAATCCACAGATGTCAGCTCCTCTTAATTTATCACATTCTGGACACACTTGACTTTGAAGGGAATTTAAGGACATGAGGGGATGAAAAAAGTCATTTGTCTGTGGCATTATGATTCCACAGAACCCCTTACAGCAATAATTCTCTTCTTCTGGAATCATTCAATAGACAAACCCCTACACCCAAAACTGAAAATACAAGTCCAAGAAAGCAGCCCTTATTCTGCATCATGACCAGTGATCTGAGAGCAGGGTTCAAGGAAGATGCAGCACCGCCACATATTCCAGCAGAAAGGCAGGAGCAACATTAGATGCAGCTTAAGGGTAGAAAGGATGTTTCCTTGCAGGCCTGTTTTTATCCTCAGCAGCTCACAATACCTAATGGCTTTGGTGCTTGCTCCCGCAGGTAACAGCACTAAGTACATGATTACTGCTGGGCAACCACAAAACAAGGCACAGCCTTTCTTAAACCCCAGAACTATCTCAGCTTGTGCTTTCAGTGTAAAGGAAGTATAAAGAGAACATGAAGCTCAAGAGGAAGTACTGTGATAGCACATAAGACAGAAGCTTGACCTGCACCTACCAGAAAGAAGAACCGTTTTTGAAACTGTACATATCACACTACAAACCAAAGGATGCTCTGTCACCTGAAATCAAGTGTCACGTCTGAAAGAGAGATACCAGATTTTAACACGTGTTAAAATCTGGAACACATGATGTCCCTAGAGTCCCTGTTTCAGGAGGGCTGGGGCCCAGATGAAGTGCAGCAGTTAAGATGTAGAGAAAGGCAATATGCCTCTAGCCATCTATACAGGAAGAGTGCTGCCAGTGTTCGTCCTACTATGATCAGTGCTCTTCAGTACAGAACTTAAATTATACTCTAATAAACTTCCTTCAGTTCTTCCTTTCTTTGCCACCACACTCATTTTTCACCAAAAAATATGTAGAAGAGAGTAATTAATAGCATTTACTTGCTGCTTAAATATGCAGATTAATTATTCTTATCTGTTATCCCAAATGAAAAGCAAAAGGAATAAAAAAGGAGAAACTTGAAAAATCTTAACAGTTGCTAAACTTCACTGTGAAGTAACTGGCTTTGATCCCATTCACTCAGGCTTCTTTATGAAGACTCAATCTCTCCAAGCAAACCCTGCAAATCTAAAATTTTTAAAGTGACATTAAAGTGACAACTTCAAGCAAAATGCATTTTGAAGAAATAACACCTTAATAGTTGAAAAATTTATACTTCTGAAGGAAACATTCCTTGGAAAAAGGAAGAGAGTAGAGGTAGAGAAACAAAGATGATTAAAGGTGCCACAAAAGAAGAGGTAAAAGCGAAAGAGGAGATAACACTTCCTTGGTTTTTGTTAAAGTCAGTATTATGTTAAGGTGAACTTCATTACTGCAGAATTGTATTTAACACAATGCATGTGCAATACTATCCAAAGTTGATACTTGAGGGACACTGTATGTGTGTCTGCCAGTGAATTCTCCTTCACAAAGACACAGAAGTTATTTGCTGTAACATGTGACAAATGCATATCCCACGGAGGATGCTGCTCTGTAGTGGCTCAAACAGGTCCACACCAGAGCTGCTCTTCCCAATGGGCACAAGGAGGAAAGTTCTGATCTTGGTACAATTTGCTAAAGGGAAAAAAAACAATTCCATCTTCATCACCTGGTTCACTGTAATCCCACAAACCCATCAACTAACACAAGTGTTATTTGAACACAAGGACTAGATGGGACTATTGGTAGTGGTGCCAGTTTATGCAGCCTTAAAAGTACATGAGAAAACTAGGCCTTCAGGTTTGCCACAGTCTCGGGGGGGATATGGCTACACTTCTGTTTGAAGACAATTCCCTACCTAGGTTGAAAAATTTGGCACCAGAGGACAAAAAAAGAGGATTTTTCTGCTTTAAAGGGAAGACCTTGTTACAGAGTTCAAATTCAACATTAGCATGCTGACAGTAGTATCAATAAACAGTAATGCTGTGGAGACTGTATCTGCTACAATTAGTGCTGCACTGATAGATATTAAAGAAAGAGTAAAGCCCTTATGTCATCAGAGTTCTGCATCCCCACAGGAAGATGCTTTTGCAAGGCAAGAATTCCTTAGGCAGTCTTAGGAATATCTATTTCAATGCTGTATAGCTATGAAGGTGTTGTTACAATAGAAATCAAACTACAACTATAAAAGATGCTGGGTTTTTTGTACCAAAATATATGCTACCCACATTACAGACTAATAATGTAGATTTTATAAACAGAAAAAGACAGATGCATGGATCTCAGAAAACACCTAGACAAGGACCAGTTTAAAAGAGACTTCATTGCTAACATCCATGTTCATATCCAAAGCATAAAATTGCTAAATGGTTAAAGAACATCATAAAAATACCACATCATATACTGTACATTATACAGTAGTTTGAGCATTCCTTTCAACCCAAAAATATTTTCAGTATCTACTGAGAGTTGTGTCATGCAGACCCTTAAACAGTTTTTCCTAATCAGAAATAGTATTTTGCATGCAGTATGATCTATCCTGAAACACTAAAACCTCACTCTAAACTTGTTTTTAAAAAATCTCAGCCTCTTGTATATCCTGATTGAACAGAAAGCTTGAAGTGATAACAAATAGCACAATTAATGCAGAAGGAGAAACACAGCCTGTGTCAACTTCTAAGATTTGATCAAATGCTGATCTTGTTAAGAAAGAAAGATTGCTGCATGAAAAAAATAAGAATCAAATTAAGTTCCTCATGCCTTTGCTATGATTTTGGATCAGGGCAATGAAGTCACTGCACACTAGAAATCAAGAAAGTGTGAAAACAAAAAGAGAAATCAACAGATAGCAAGGAATTGGCTAGAGAGCAGGATTTCTGAGGAACATGAAACACAGTTCATTTAGACCTGCTGTGCCAAAACCACCCTCTGGGACTGCAGCACTCGTTATCCTCTGCCAAGCAGAGCTTTCTAGCTCCCAGTCTGCCCTACCAACAAGATCTGTTCGTGCAGTCATGTTTGAAACTGATAGAATATTATCACTAATTCACCTCAATTACTGAAATAAC
Organism: Gymnorhina tibicen; assembly: GCA_013399875.1. Classification (NCBI taxonomy): domain Eukaryota; kingdom Metazoa; phylum Chordata; class Aves; order Passeriformes; family Artamidae; genus Gymnorhina; species Gymnorhina tibicen. The sequence goes on from VXAZ01003150.1 coordinate 198,602, forward strand.
TTTTCAACACTGTGTTGACACTGATGCAGAGGTAAGAACAATGGAAACTGTTGTCAATCTGTCTCAGCAATAGGACTATCACACTGCCTGACCAATAAGCATCAAGCAAATACTTGCAAGATTCAGTCAGTTAATAAATTCCTTGTTTCTTCATTTCGGAATGATTTTTAAGAGTCTTCTTTGGCCTCCAAATTGCTAAGAACACAGACACAAGAATTAGTTTCTTCTTTCCTCATCAGCAAAATAACAGGAAAATACCATCAGGATTAAACCTAAAAACACTTAATTGAATTGCCAAAAGCTTAGAGCAAAATAGCCTGTAGCTGCAACTGGAAGCTCCCCCACAGAAGATAGACAGAAGGGAAAAAAAACAAGGGGGATGATACGCATACAGATCATGACTAAACTCCAGCTCAGCTGGATCCACTCATCCCTGCAAAGACGTAAGCAAAGAGCTTCCCAATGCCCTGTGTTAGGGGACAGATAATGCACAGTGTCCGACTTAAGTGCCTGTGGTGGACAGGAGGAATGGTAAAGCAGAGCACATGGATTTCAGAGGAGCACTGCAGGAATCCCTGCAGGAATCGAGCAGGGTCTGGCTGTGCTCATTAGCTCTGTCTCAGCATCTGCCATGCTGAAGTAGCCTGATTCCATGCAGAACCTTTCATGTTTATCACCTTAAGCATTAGCTGCACAAAAACAGATGAACTGCTTTGGAATACAAGTTAGATTTAGGAGATGGCTGTCTGAACACCAGTTTGAGTGCAGCCTAATGAACCTGATTGTAGCCAGTTCAAAAATCCTTTTGCCTCTGCAAATCTCTCCACGTACAATTCAGATAAACTACAACAGATGATTTAAAGTTGACTGGATATACATTTCCCAAACAAGGTCCAAACATGAGTAAAAGAATCAATGAAGCATTACTAGAACTGGCAGTTATGCCCCACTTCTACTGATCAGAGCACCTCTTCTATACCAAGTTTCTCTCAAACTGCTGACATTTTCAACATGGAAAATGTGAACAAAAATAAAGTAAGAACCATACACACAGACCAAGGTCACTGCAACATCTAAAATACAGCATTCACAGACCACTTTCAAAATAAACATAAAATTCATTTATAGACCTTCCTCAACTTCTTCCATGCACTCGCTCCTACCAATAGCCTATGAATCTATTTCTTCATTGAAAGGGGAGGATATCTTGATAACTAGGTTGGGGGGAGGGGGGAGTAAAAAAAGAAAACAAAATAGAAAGAAAAAGATATCCTTCTCTAATGTCTAAAGATCTCTTCAAAGAATCTTGAGATACTGCTATGATAAAAGCCAAAGTTGATGTTGCTTCAATTAAAAAAGAGTACATTATACTCATCTGCTTATAGGAGAGGAAACCTCCTTGAAGTCCACATACCGGATGCAAAGATAGTCATTCTTCTGGTCTTGAGGTAATATTTGATTCAAGTCTGAATGCCCTCCTCATCTTTCATCTCTTGCTTGATCCCAGGCAACTGGCAGAGAGAAGGAAGCACAACCTTTTGAGCCAGCAAGCAGATGAAGGGATCACAAAGAAGTGATGAAGGACCAAATCGGCTTTTTGTTTCCATGTTGGAAGGTGAAGACCATGAAAGAATGCATTAAGCTCCTCCCTGCGGCTGAAACAAGCTGTAACAAACTCCTGAGCATGTCTTTTTGGGGCTCAAAGACCCAGTAAGAGAATCACAGCGAGTATCAGGTTCAAAAAATGAAAAAAATAATAATAATAAAAAAAGATAGAGCTAAGGCCTTGTTTTGAGCTTCAAAGTGCCCTTAGAAATCTGAAATGCTCTGCAGACAACATGACAAAAGACCTATAATCCTATTCTTTAGTACACTTACCAACAAGAGCTAGGATACAAAATTTCACTCAGACTGCAGTAGAAAAGCTAAACCTTGGGAGTAGAAAGCAAGATAAACCTCTCCAAATCTGCAGCATGCAAAAACTAAAGATTTATTGTACTATATACAGTAGTAAGAACATGAGAAAGCAGATAAAAGACAGAATCACAGTTATCCATAATAATTCTTCTTGAAGTCTCCTGGCAAACAAGTTAACTTGATAAACTGCACCTTCAAAACATGAAGACAAAATGCAGATCAAGTTTAATATATCTAAATATCAGGTCCAACATACAGCCATTGAGATGGCACTGCTGTGTTGAAACCTTGCTATGCTTTTTTTCCTGAATTCTGTCCACCACTTAGAGAGTCACAGTCTTAACAGTTATAAGCATCCATTGTCTTCTTTGATAATGATCAAATCTATTCAGATATATTTGAAAGACACTTGACAGTTGGGTGCTGAGCAACATTAACCAGAAAATGATGTTCTGATTAAAGATCATCACGGCAGATCTTATGCACTGAGCTTTTGCCTTCTGCATCTCACTCCTTACACAAGATACCACCTTGGGGGACTGCTACTACTTTCACTTCTTTAAACAGCACATGTCCAGACTGAAGCATTCTACTTGATAATACTGAGCTAATAAAAGTAAATGCAAACATTTGAGTTGGATGAGACTATAGCGACAGAAGTCCTTCAGATACAAAGAGAAATAAAAATTCCCTATTGTCACCACATGAACTGTGGAAAAGAGACCCCTATAAAAGGCAGTCCTATTTCTAGGAATGAGTATATGAGTATTGGTGTACTGAATTCAGTGTCTGTTTTAGGGAATGACAGAACAGATGCAACTTAGTTTATTGGAGAGGATTCTTCCCATCTAATTACATAAAGGCAGAATTTCTTGCATTAGCTTTGAGAGGAACTGGAGAGGAAGAAGAAGAAGAAGAAATTAAAAAGCAAAGGAAGACACGCTTTTCCAAAAATAAATAATACACAAAACTACACACACACTCCCACCCTCCAAGACCACTTTCCTGGAGCAAAATCCCCACTGAATTATGAAGACAGCTGTGTCAGGTATCATCAAAATTCTTCTATCACCAAATAAACTTCAAGAAGGGCTTCTGTGCCTTCCCACTCCCCATCTTATAAATGGCAGCTGGTGTGATAAAAGATACTGTGTCCTGATGATAATAACTCCAGAAAGAAAAAAAGTCTGGGACACACAGATTTTTTTCCAAGCTATGCTCTAAGCAAAAAGATTCAATGAAAACTGACAGTTATTTCAGAAAAAAACTTTCAGAAATTCAGTCTTCAAGCACTGCTGCCCTATGTGAAGCCAGATACGGTGAAATTCACCTCAGTATGCTGAAGCAACCTCAAACTGTTTCCTACCATGTTTTAAACGCCATAAAGGTCAAAGAAGTTCTGCAAGAACCTCAGTCATTCCCTGCCAAACTGGGAGAAAGTAACTCATCCAAGCAGGTCAGCCCTGTATCTAACACTGCCCAATACTTAAATAACTCAGATGATACAACAAATAAAACTTCTATTAAATTTGCAACTTAAACAAAACCTGAAAAAAGTCTAACATGACAGAAGACAGGATTAGGATTCAAAATTACTTGGACAAATTGGAAAACCACTTGGAAGTAAATAAGGAAGATTTAATTAAAGAGAAGTGCAAAGTCATACTGGTAGTGGGAATAATCAACTGCAGAAATATAACATCAGACTTAACCGGGTACATTGCAGTGCTACAGAAACCCAATAGTAAAACAGATTGCAAACTGCAGACAGTATCAAATTTAAGGAAACTCAAAAGGATGCAAAACAAGAAGCAAAATATCTAAGACACATGGAAGGTATCTGGCTTGTTTGGGTACTACAAGACAAGAGAAAATTGCATCAATTTGATTGCAAAGGAAAAGAGATGGAAGACAAAATTCCAGTATCAGCTAGAAGATAAATTTTATCAGGGTAGTTGGTTTTACTCAGTCCAGAGACTATGGGAAGACATACATCATCGCCAAGTATGTAGAAAGTTGTTACACACTCTAAGGAAACGTATTCCGCATATTTACTTTGGCTGGTTAAAGTATTAAACTGGAAAATTCAGAAACAGAGATTTAAGTCATATACTAGAAAAAGAAAAAAAAAAATCTAACAATAGGTTTAAGCAAACATGGACAAAGATGCATGAGACCTGCCATCAAAAATTTAAGATTCTATTTTGTGAAGGCAATGGCTTTCAAACTTCTTCAGCCACAAGACCAGTATAAATCAGACCTCAAATCTTATTGATACCTACTGAAATTGAAAAGGCAAGTTAGTATATATTGTAGCATACCACAGAGCAATTGGTTAGAAAAGCGTGTGCAAGGAATGGTTTTGGTAGATGTTGATCCTGTCTAGCACAAGGGAATACACTACATAAGGATTTCTCTACCTTTTAAATTTAAATACCACCTGGAATACTAAAATGGAACCCATAAATCACTATTTCCTCATGTTTTTCAGAGGAGAGGGGACAATAAATAAAGTAATAACTGTTGCATATCACTTCTTAAAACAGCAGATACGGATTAAAAAAAAAGTAGTATGAAATGCATTAATGTACTGATGGAGCAATGAACACAACTCATAACTAAAGCATTGCTGCTTGAACATTTTACAGATGTTTCACTCATTTCTTATGGTTTCAATATGCTAAGAGAACAAACAAGAAAAAAACATGAAAAATAATTGCGTAAGTCAGTCTGCCTATCACAGACATTTCTGGTAAGCTCTATTTTCAACACTTATTTCTGTTAAAAAAAAAGATGCCCTAGCACTTAGCCTGAAGAACCCAACAGAAGGGGTTTAATTACGTCTTCTTTTATAAAAGGTTTCTGTTAACAATTTGCTAAGAATATGAATTCCTCATCTGTCACTGGCACTATGTCAAACTTGCTTAGTTTTCAAGTAGATGCATTTATAGGTCATGTATATATCCAAGAATCAAACAACATTCTTTTAGCCTACAGATCAGTCCCCTAAACAATAAGTAAAATTACCAGACTTGGTGATATAAGCTCCCAGCCTCATAAGAAAAAGCACTGAATACTTCAGACCCTAGAAAAATCACATTAAAATATTCCGCAATTGAACTTTAGGAAAGAATTCCCAGATTATTTCCACTTCACTAATTAAAACCATTCACTTTTATCCTTTACTTGACATAAACTTACTGACCTCTCAGTCTCCAAGTTACAATTCACCAGAAAGACTTTAAGGCAAGCAGCTTGGGCAGGAGTTAAGCAGCGTCCTATACGGACTGAACGTCATCTAATGTGCATGTGGGGAAGGAGAGGTCATCACTGTAAGATGACCAAGATAGAGCTAGGCACAGATTTGTACCAAAGATTTGGATTGGTAAAAAATCCAATTATTCATTCTGTTTAACTATCTGGACTTAATGAAAGTAAAGGCTCCAAACTGAGTAAGACAGAAACAGACTTTGTACATGGCTGATACCAATTCCCACATCTCCTTGACAACAGGGCACACAGTCATTGGACACAAATACCAAACATCCCTGGAGACAGGGAGCAAAGATGGGGAGTTTCTCACTCCAGGAGAAAATACGTAAATGTATACAGAGAAGAGGATGTAAAGTAAAAAAAAAAAAACCAAACTACCTAAACCTGTATTAAATGTAGCTGAAGCAACTAGAATTCTCAGCTCATACAGAGACACCAGTAAACTGGTTCGATTTTTTTCCTTGCTTACAACATACTGCTTCTTTCTGTGGTTATTACAAACACCTACCTGTAAACTTACTTTTTTCCTTCACCTCTTTGCTCTGCTATGATGGTATTCCCTGTAAAGATTCCAACTCCAAACCTATACAGTGTTAATTTTTATTTGGGTAAGCTATCACTGGCCTCAATCACTCAAAAATGTCACATTAGTCCATATGTTTGCTCAATAGTCTCTTTCTACTCAAACTATGGTGATCCAAGAAATACGGTGTGTCTCCACTGAAGTAAGAACAGTGGCATCTGCTCATATTTCTTTACTATCTAAAATCATTAGCAAAACCAGAAAAAGTCTGATGAAAAATGCCACCAAGATACTACCACGTAAGAACTAAGTACTATAAATTAAGAGACTTTATATTATCAAAATTACTAAAATTTCTGAAAACTGAAATCAGCAACAGTTCACATCAATTCATTCTACAGTTTAAATTTTACTTCAGTTTTTGCACTTCTTACTTTCTCCTGCTAATAGTTCAACTCTTAGTCCAAGAAGGAACTTTGGTACTTTTCGCAATAAAACACCTTTCTTACACAACAGAGAAGACAGACATACCAACGAAAGGACCCCCAATACTGAATAAAAAGAAGTAATGGAAAACAAATACGTTTCCTCCTCATGTCAAATAAACAGTACATTCAGTTCCGAATCTGGGTTGGGCTGCCTTCCCTCCTCCACTCTTCCTACAGGCTTAGGTGAAAAGCTTTTGAGATGTACTGCCCAAGTTCATGAGTTTCATGTTGGAACTGATCCAATTAAAACAGGAAGCTATTTGTAGTATTTCTTTAGGTATCCCATAAATTCCAATCTCAGCTGTAACTAACTTACCTTTCCTGCAATTTGAAAGTACTAAGCTTTGTTAACAAAGACAAGCTAAGGGACTAGAATTCCAACCAAGCTCACAGAGCCACTACAAGACTTCTTTTTTGTGTCAGTAGAAGTGGCATGTGAGCCATGAGAGAGTAACAAATGAAATGAAAAATGAAACTGCTGGAAAAAAATGAAGACAAATATAAACTGGCTAAAAGTTGTCCATAGTTTAAAAAAAAAAAAAAAAGACACCAGGGAAGGCGAGAGAGATTATTCAAAGTAAAGAATGTGGAACAGACACCCCTGGTTTAGGTCTAAATCGATATTCTGCTCTTCCAACAGTTCTTTAGAAAAACATTTATCAACTTTCCAAGTAACTTGGACACAGATTTAAAGTGGCTATGCTAAAAAAACAACTCCCCCCCAACCCCTAAAATACCCAACAAAACCACTTCCTCTCACCCACAGCACAAAGAACAGTGATGATGGTACAGTGCTATTCTATATGCAAAATGCTAATTCCTTTCTACACAGCATCTTCTGAAAGTGGACATAAATTTGAATTTCTGAATTTGAATAGTGGAATTTCTGAATTTGAATAGTGGATTTCATCTTAGTATTTTTTTAATCTGTTCACAAACTAGAGATTTTTGATTTGAAGAAAAAAAAAGGAATTTAAATAATGTATCAGTTTTACTCCAGCAATACAAGGCATGGATTGGGATAAATCTCAAACTTTATGAAGAATAATAGTTTAACGCTTTATAAACTATGCCTATTTTTACTCACTAGTTTTAAACCAAGTCCATAATACCCTTTTTCTAAACTTTACATAAAAACTGAGCTAAAACTAAAAATTCTTAGAAGAACAGTAACTTTTTCCCAGTTTTCTCCCTCTTCCCAAGCTGATACAGACATCTTGTTTCAGTAGTTCTTAACATACAGAGCTCACTAGCTCAGTATTTAAAAAAAAAA
>VXAZ01003150.1:215260-254248 GCA_013399875.1 Gymnorhina tibicen
GGCCGCAAGGACGGGGCTCCTCGGTGCCCTCCGCCAGCGGCCGCCGCCCCTTACACCCGTGCTCTCTGCCCTGCGGTCCCGCCCTTCCCGCCCCACCGCTGCTGGCCTTCCTCCGTCCCTCAGGTGAGCGTCGCTGCTGACAGCGCCGGGCGGGGCGGCCGCCTCTTCTCCCCCGTCCTTCCGCCGCCATGAGGGAGAGGGAGCCGGGCCGGTCTCCCCTGCGCTCCACTTATCTCCTTCTGTTCTCCCCTTGTGCCCCGCCGTCCGCCCGGCCTTTCTCAGGGAGCGGCGCCGGGAGCTACCATCGCACTCAGGTGGGACCGCGCCGGGGTGGAGGTGCCAGGCGGGCACGGCCCCGGCTGCTCTGCGGCTCCTGGGTGGAGCTGGGATTGGAAAAGGGGGCGAGTGGAAGGGAACTGACAGATGTGGAAGGACCCACAAGAGGGGTCTGGAGGCAGGGTCCAGTATTATCATCTTGATGAAATCTGGTGCTTCAGTGTCGTGTTCAGGAAGCAAAAAGGGGGAAGATGAGCTGTAATCCAGCAGGAAGCAAATGCTGCTTAAATAAGGACTCCAAACGACAGTAGTTCCCTCTAGTTTGATACTTATTGGTGGTGAATGGAGAGGAGTGTTAGTTTTTTTGCCTTTTTTTTTTTTTTCACTCAGCATCACATCATTTATTTTGGTATGTGAGATCTTTGTTCCCTTAAGAGCTTTTGAACACTGCCCCAGGTGCCGCTCCTCTAAGCAGTTTTTGCTAGTCAGGTAAAAAGCACTGAAACAAAACTGTCCCGTGTCTGAACCACAGTGCTAAGTTTGTAAAGTGCAACAGTGAGTGAACTTTGCTGATATAAATCTCTGCTCAAAATTTAGTTATGTGCTTTGATGTACCACATAACACATGCAGTAGAGTCTTTTACTCACCGTGGATATACACTGGGTGTTTTCTTCTCCCTCTTCCTTGCAGAAACAGGTTGTAATACATATTTAGCAAAATCTCTGCCCCAAGCCTACTAAACAGGAAGAGTATGTTTGTATATATGAAGAAATATTTCCTTAAATGTCACTCTAGAACTTTGCCAGGTGGTGGGGATTGTTATTTTCCTGATTTCTTAAAAGTAGTAAGCCCCACAGCTTTATCAAAGTTCCGAAATGTGTGTTTATTATTTTATTGACATTAGACTGATGCGATATGCTTTTGCTACTTTGATTGCACTTTCAGTTCTTAATTTTAAATGTTCTAGCTCTTTGTGTTGTTAAACCCTAGTCCACAGTCAACTATTAGTAACTAAATACTTTGGCTTGCACTTCATGCATTGAAGAAAGAAATAAACCAACCCACGGACAGATTTTCTCATTTCTCTTTGAAACAGAGATGGGAGGGCATTTAAAAATGGAGGTAGTCCATGACTGTGCTTGCCATGTTCCCTTGCCATGGAATCATAGAATGGCCTGGGTTGGAAAGGGCCTTTAAGACCCTCTGGCTCCAACCCCTCTGCCATGGGCAGGCATGTCTTCCACTTGACCGGGTTGCTCAGAGCTCATTCTGTGTATTGATGATGGCTGGCTTGGATACCTGGGATTGTGACTGCTACTGCATTGTAGGAAAAGAAGATTCTGTCTTAGGCAGACTGCTTCCAGATGACCGTGTCCATGTGTTGGTTCCTGATTAAGGCTGCTGGCCCAGTGATCAAGACTATAACTAAATTTTTAGGGAGATACCTGCTGTATTGATGATCTATTAACGTGTGTGATGTGTGTTCTTAGAATGCCATGTACAGAGTTTTATATATTGTTATCTGTAGCTTTGTGGTATGAGGGTTTTTTTTGAGGGGTTTTATGTTTGTTTGGATTTTTTTAAAAGAAAATGTAACTTATAACTTCGTTATTTTACAGTAATGTCAGTATTTTGCTCTAGGTTCTGAGGGAAGGAAATTAGTTCTTAAATTCTAACCTTCTTGGTGTTAAAATTAAATACAGCAGTTTAAATATAGATCTTCGAGTAGTTGCTGGGAAAGGAACTTATGAATGAATTGATTTAGTGTCTTTATAATTTACTTTAAAATCTTGAAGATCCCTGATAAGTTTTGAAGTAAAGTACTTCAAAGCCCCGCAGCCTTTCACGTGAAGGAAGTCTTTAATCCAAACTAGTAGCACCCAGAAGTCCAGGAAGTCTTGCTGTTCTTTCTTCCATAGTTATGATTTATATTGTAATCTGATTCAGTTAAGCTTTTTTTTTCATTATGTTTTGTTGAATGTGTGTAGTTGAGTTTGTTAATGCTCCTCAGACTTTATAAATAACAAATGATTATGATACAATGTTTCAGGATAGGTTTGAGAAGAGACAGGAGGTTTACTGATAGCTAAGAATAATGAGTTCTAGTGCTAGGTTGAAATGCAACCTATGACATCATGGCCTGATATTTTTTAAGGCTTTTCTTTCATGTAAGAAGTGCAGATGAGCATCATGTGAAGTGACTAAACTTTCCAGTCATTGCTCTAAAACAAGATATTATCCAGGAAATAGTCAAGGGGAAAACAAAAATTTATCAATAACCTCAGACTATTTCTTGGTTTTCATAAACGTTGAGTGAAGGAGACCATATGTGTTCTGTTAAAGATAGTTGTGCAGGAGGCAGTCTTGGATTTATTTTCTACATTTGTTTGATCTAATGGCCCACCATTACCATGTTTGATAACTGATTGGTTCTATCTTGCAGCCTGATGTGCATACTGGAGATGCAGAAACCATGTAGCAGAAAGCTTTGAGCAGCTGTGGATTATCAGTTTCTCCCAAGAGCAATATAAAGTGAAGAATGAAGGCGACTGGATTGATTTCCCTGTGGACGTTGGTTTCTCTGCCTTGTGGCCCATTAGCAAACCCTGCAGAACGTGAAGATGTAGTGAAGCATGCAATAAAGCTGCACCGTGGGAAAGGAGCTGTTATCACTCAGAGGAAGCAGTGGGTATTGGAGAGCTGCAGAAAACTGTCTGGTCTTCTTCGCCAAAAGAACGTTGTTCTCAACAAACTAAAAAATGCCATAAGAGCAGTTGAGAAGGATGCAGGACTGTCTGATGAAGAGAAGCTTTTTCAGGTGCACACCTTCGAAATTTTCCAGAAGGAGCTAAATGAAAGTGAAAACTCAGTCTTTCAGGCAATCCATGGCCTCCAGAGAGCTCTACAGGGTGATTACAAAGATGTTGTAAATATGAAAGAGAGCAGTAGACAGAGACTGGAGGCCTTGAGAGAAGCTGCAATTAAGGTTGGTTTCCCCATGTTTGTTACTAGAGTATTCATATTCTACTTGTGATTTTAATTTTATTATGGCACAGTTTCAGTCTGTTTTAATAAAAAAGGGTATCTACATAAAACTTGCAATGTTTACTGTTTAAAATGGATTTTGAATGAAGTGTTTGTTCTCGTGACTAAATTTACAAGTAATTCTGGTGTAGAGCTTAAAACTTATTAGCAGTCAATACTTCTTATCTCAAAGCTAAGCATAATCATAAGACCTATGGCAAATATTGTGTTAAAGGAAGAGGAATACAAACAGTGAATCAGTGCACATAGCACAGTTGCACTAGCCAAGCTTTGGGACTAGCTGAGTGGAAATAATGCCATCAGATAGTGAAATACTAACTCGTTTTTCCATTTTAAATGAGAATTGCTCAACCAAAGTCCACAGTTAAAACGGAATGACTTGCTGCCTTTCATTTCCATGTTTGTATAGACACGGGTAAAATGGACATGCAAAACAGTAGGTGACTAGATTTTTAAACTCGATATTGCACTCCTAACCTAAGAAGTGCAGGTTTGAAAAGCAGTGCTTCCAAGAAAGAGCCAGCTGAGATAACTTTGCCAAGAAAAAACACAGATGAGTAACAGTTGAACACAAGTATTTAATGGAAAAATTGAGTTCCCATGTCCCATTAGGTTGAGCACAATTTGTCACTGTCTTCTGGACTTGGTAGTGTTCAGACTGTGTACTGAAAGTCTCCCATTGAGAGAAAATGTAATTCAATTTATTTGGTATTTAAATTGCTTTTTTCCTTGCTCAACCCCTCAACCACTGTAGGAATATATTAAGAATTTTCTTTGTTTTCTGTCTTCCAAAAGAAGAGGCTGCCCCTGCACAGGGGACTGAGAGAAGGAACAAAAATATAATTGGCATTTAGCATTTGAGTTGCGAGAGTCTCTGAAGGGCGTTTGTGCTAAGAAATGTGCAGATCTTGACAGGTGAAGATGGAAAGAAGTTATGTGCAGGAAAGGTGTCCGGTGAATTGTGCCAAGATAGGCTGGTGCAAGTAGAAATTAGGATGCAAACTTGGCAGACTGGATTGGTTCTGTGCAGTGGAAATGAAGACTGAATTACAACAAATTTGAATAGAGAGTAATTTGGATCTAGGTGTATTCCAATGAACTGCTTTATATGACTTGTATATTGATACTTTATGGTAGTGGCAGCCTCTGCTGCATAGAAATGTCATAGAAATTGTCATGAGCTTTACTTGATTTTCCACCTTTTTTTTCTCAGGGTTTGTAAAATAGCAGTGAAGCTGTCCAGAACCTTCTTTCCCATTTACCTAATTCTTGGTAATGTTACTGTAAAATAGTGAAGTAATTTATCCTTGAACTTGAGAATGATGCTTCTCCTAGAAGGAGGCCTGTGTGTACAATGATGTGTTTTAGAGGTGTGTCCTGTCTCCTGTCAAAACTTGACTTTTGCAGAAGTGGGCTGTGCAGGCTTTTTTTGTATTATCAAAATTTTTACTTGAGTGAGCCATCTTTTGCACCTTCCTTCTTATGCCATGCACATGGTTATTTAAACAGAGTATTTGTGGTTCTAACCTTCTAATTGTTGTATAAAGGGAAGCAAAGGATATGGAAAAATGCATACCAAAAAGATGAAAATTGCATGGGATACGTTTGTTTTGGACTTGTTCTTACTTCATAAGACATATATTAGGTCCAATTTTGTCTCAGTTTCATTTTACTGTAATGATTATTTTGTTGGTATACTCATAGAACATCTATTTTTTAAACAGTGAGTGAACGGAAAATACGGATAACTGTAGAGGGTACTGAACTCTTCTCTTTATTTTATTTCTGTTGAGCTGAAGTGCTTGGAAGTCATTAGTGCTAGGATATGTATGTATGTCTGATGCATTTCTTGCTGGTTCTGCTTCTGTGAAAAGATGTAGTGGAATCATTCACAGTGCAGGGCAGGGGGAAGTAAAAAAGAAGCACTGAAGATGGTTTCTGCCTTCTTTTGCTCCAGGATTCTGTTTGGAAGTTCAGGAAAAAGCAACAAAATCTTACCTACTTTTTAATTAGCTTCTGATTTCTTGGATGCCTTGTAATCAGACATGGGTGGAAAAAAAGAACTTGCAAATAGTGCAAAGGTGCAACCTCTTCTGAATATGCTTTAGTCATCTCTGATTAAATAGTAGAGAGCAACAGCAACACTGCATTGTGAATCAGCATTGCCCCAAAGCCTTACATAATCTTACTTCATTTTGCTCATGTGTTTCTAGGTGTTCCTGTTAAGTGCACAATCCTTATCTGTATTACTTTGTATTATTAAGAGGTTGCTTGGTATGTACCTCGTGATCAGGTGTCTCCGATCCCAGCCTGAGTTGCAGAACATTGTTTGTACTGGGATGCACTTCTGCTTAGCATGTAGCAGGTTGTTTGAATTAACTTGTGCTTTTTACGGACACCATTCCCTGTGATTGTCCCAGTCTACTGCTGTCACATGAGTCTGTCGGTGGAAACAGATGCCACTTTAATAGACTACAAAAACCTTTGTCTTCTTTAATTGAAGGAACTTGCAGCTAAAGTCTGATTTTTTCAAAGCTTTTCTATCTTGCTATTCAGGGAGAGTTAACTTCTTTGAAATTAGAGAATTATTTTTTATGTAGTTTGCCTCTAGTTCTGTTCAGCTTGTTTGTCTTGGTCAACAGAAAGGACTGAGATGGGCTCCTTGCACCCTAAACCTCTTCCGTTTTTGAGGGGAAAGAATCTAACCATTACCAATTTTATCTTGTGTTCTAAGTTGTTGCTGAATTAGCAGAGAATCTGCAGCTCATACGGGGGCTGTTTCTTACATCTTTCAAGCAATGTCTGCTAGCAGTGAGCAAAAGATAGGAAATGTTTTTCCTTGAGGCTGTATGAGAATGACTGTGTCTTCTACTTACGTGTTGCATAAGAACTAATAGTTGACATAGGGCCAAACACATTAATAGTTACATTCTTCCCAGCTCCAGTTATTTTGGGATCTGGGTAACTTTCACCATAACGGTGTAACTATGATAATTCTAAACACCAAGAGAAAGCAGTACTGTGGTTTCATCACAATCACAGGCATTCATCCGAGTGTCGGGATTTTAAAAGGGTTCGGCTGCAGTTACTGGTTGTACTGAACATATTCTTGTCTTGGCATCAAGGAATTGATTAAATAACATGCATGTTCTTGCAGGTTCCAAGGGGAAAAATGTCCATCTGCAAATGTGTGGAGGAGGAGACACTCCAGTTATTTAAGCATAGGTGTTTAGGACCATTTTATAAGCTCAGGTTATTGAAGATATCTATGGAGGGTAGGCAGATAAAACACAACCTACAGGAGACCTATGTTCTCTGATTTCTAACTGGGTGTGGCAGGGGCAGGGCATCTGGAGACAGAAACTTGTGTTTTCTGGGAATTTAGTCAGACCTATAAATTGCTTGCAATTTTTTTTGCCTGTTTTTTTTTTTCCTTTTTAATAATATTGGCTCTCTAAAAGAGCAGAAGAAGGTTCTCTCTCATCCAAGTATTCTCAGCAACCTGAATCTAACTGAAAGGAAGGAGTGCTGTCCTTGTGTATGTTTCCTTACTCATAGCTGTTCTCTCAACAGTCTTTGAAAGAATGGAGGCACATAAGGAAAGAATCTTTTTTCCACAAAAGCCTCAAGTTGTTCTCTGTCAATACACAAAGTATTCTGTTTGGTTACTGCCATGGTAACTATGTGAAAGGTACGGTGTTAGGCCCAGTTGTGATCAGTAAATTAAGCTTTTTAGTTCTCTTTTTGAACCTGAAACATCCAAAGAGAAATGAAACATCATAACTTTATTAGGGAACTTACTGAAATATTTTCACACCATATCAAACCATATTAGCATATTTTCTCTTTTCACTTCTGAAACCTAGTAATTTCAGAAGTTGTCAGTGCAAGTTGATAAGACTGAAAATAAGCCCAAACTGAAATAGGGGGAAAAGTCATATATTTTAATTCTGATAGGAAAAGTGCTTTTTGAGAAACATAAACAGGAAGCTTGGCTAGAGTGATTGGCTGCTCGTCTCTCTCCCAGCTCTTTTTTTTCACCCTGTTTCCACAGTTACTGTAATTTTTGAAAACCATAAACAGAGCTCTTCCTATGTTTATAGAAGGACTTATAAAGTTAAGATTCATTGTGCTTTACATCTAATTTGTTGTAGATATTATAGTTATTCTTTCAAGGTGTTATGCTTCCTTTCTAAAGCATGAAGTTCTAAACTTTATTTGGGTCTGAAATGTTTCCTAGAGTTTCTCAAAATAAATCCTTTCTTGCATTTTCTGGATCATAACCTTGGGGGAAGTCTACTATTTAATGGATAAGAAAAGGCAATTGGTGGGTATTTTGTTTGGTTGTTTTTCTTACCCGCTTACTCAATGAAAATTGGCACAAGAGAAAGCAATCTTTAAATTAAATATCTTCATAAAGTCTATATTGCTTTTGCAATTCCACTGATAAAATGTTTTGTGTCAAAAGAAGCACACATTTATGTCAATGTTTTTTCTGCTTAAAGGCCTGGCCAACACTTTATCTGTGTGTTATAAAATTCAACAGGAAGAAATGGAATATGTCGAGCTCTTAGCAGCAGAAAAACACCAGGTTGAAGCCCTTAAGAACATGCAGCACCAAAACAAAAGCCTGTCGATGCTTGATGAAATTCTGGAAGATGTCAGGAAGGCAGCTGATAGATTGGAAGAGGAAATAGAAGAGCATGCCTTTGATGACAACAAGTCTGTAAGTGATGCTTTAGACTCAGTCATTTCACTGGAGTGCATTTATTTATAGTTGGTGTTTGCACTGTGTGTTTCTCGTCTTATATAGTTGTTGAGATTTTAGTGATTGGTAAAGAGTGAGCAAACAGGAGTAATTGTTCCTTTTTGCTAGTGATTTCTGTGATTTTGATTTGAAAGTCCTCCCTGCAGCTGCCACTTTGACAAGAGACAAGTGTAGTCGTCCATCTCGCTGATACAGCCCATGAGAGATACAGCATCTCTGTGGTGGTGGGGACTGTGATGGTTGGATTTGGCAGGATATGGAGTTACCATGTTAAGCATTGTCTCCACTTTCTCGTTTTCTTGAGAAAGTTATGGGGGAACAAGAATCCTTGCAGTTGGTTTTCATGGTCTGGGAAAAGATATATTGTTCGAAGGAAAGACCTGAAATATGTTTGTGGTGTTACTTTCTTCACGTCTGACTTCCTCTGCTTTTTGTGCTTTGGCCTATCTGCACTGATGCTTGTTTTTATGTTGCATGATGGGACAGTATCCTTCAGGTAAGGCTGGGTGTTTCTGGAGCCAGGAATATATCAGTTTATTCTAGTGTCCCATTTTGCTATCCTTAGACAGACTCCCTAAACTGGCCCTGTTTGCATAAACATGGATTACAGTTTATTTGGCTTCTGCTCTTGGGAGGTTTTTGTTGATTTCCAGGTTGACTCCCGGGGTGAGCACAGCTCTTGAGTTCTGCTGAGGAGGCAGAACGAGTTTCTCTGTGGCAGAGAGCCAAGCCGTGTGTTGTTTTGTTTTGGTTGTTTTTTTTTTTTTGTAGTAGTAGTAGCGCTCGAATCGAGAGAAAGCGAAAGCAGCGTTTTGATTTCGTGTACGGCAGAGGAGAGCGGTTGTGCCCCGCGGGAGTCGCACCTGGCAGCGCCCGCGACGGGCAGGGCAGGGCCGGGCCGGCGGGAGCGCCCTCTCCTGTCCCGCCCGGGGAGAACGGCCCTGTCGGGAGCCGGGGCGGGCGTTCTCCTGCGGCACCTGGGAACGGGCAGAACGCCAGCGCCGCCTTGTTCTCCCCGGCATCTCCCTGCTTTTCTGCTTGTAGCTCCATCCGTGAAAGAAAAGGAATCATGGAATGCAACCTGGAGGACTACGTACTTCTCCATCATTGCAAGGAACATTCTTTTAAACTAACACAGTGGAATTTTAGAATAGAGGAGCTTTAATACGGTAATCAATATTTTGATAGAGATACACAAGCTTCTATTAAAATATAGCCAAATAGAGAAGTGTAGCAGGTAAAAATGAAAAAAAAAATCTGCACTACAACCTGTGTTCAAGAATTGCTGTTTTGAGAAATAAAATCCTGAAAATAACTAGTTAGAAACAGTTCTTATAATCTCTCTTTCAAATTTACAGGATAGTGACCTTTTCTTTACTTGGAATGCAGTCTTTAGTTCAGATTTTTGTGAACTCAATATCACTTTGTAATCTCCAAGTGGTTTTGTTCAATGTAATAAAATGTTACTTTTAAAGACATCAGGTTTTGATAAAGAGATTGAAAGACTTTCAGAGGAGAAACCTGCAGTATTTTTAGTTGGTGTCAACAAGTTCTGTAGAAACTTCAAGCACAGCTAATAGTCTTTCCCTTTTTATTATATGCTTAATTGACTTCCCTTTTTTTGTTTGCTTGATTATTTGTTTTCTTAAAGGTAAGAGGTGTAAACTTTGAAGCAGTTTTAAGGGTGGAAGAGGATGAAGCCAGCTCCAAAAGAAATGCTTCAAAAAGAGAAGTAGAAGATGACTTAGGTCTTAGTATGCTTATTGATTCCCAGAACAATCAGTATATCCTTACTAAACCCAGAGATTCAACCATTCCTCGTGCTGATCATCATTTCATAAAGGTAATAATTTTAGAGACATTCTTGTCATTCACTTTTGGATTTAGTCCCACTAGTTTGCGTGTCAGTACTACTTGGTTGGAGTGAGTATAGTTTCAGCATTTGCCTCTCTAAAGTTATCCCAGCATTCATGACTCCCCTATCTATGGTGATTCGGCCATGTGTTCCCTGCTCTTAGGATTGTCTTCACAAAACTGATCATGATGCCATGTGAATCCTCTCTGGTTTTATTTGGCTTATCTTCTTGCATCTTTGGGGCACTGTCCCTCTCAGACTGCAGAGTTTTAAAGCTACTGCTTAATAAGCCACTTGCATGTTGTCAGTAGAGAGAATTTATCTGGTTGTGTCTTGTAATGAAAAAAGGGATACTGGAAAATGCATAGACGTGGTAGAGTTTTGATTGTACTTGTGCTTCATATAGATAGCTGGATTGGGATTTTTGTTTTATTTATAAAACCCCAAAACAGTTCTGTTTCACCATCTTGTTTTAATGCAAAGTGTCATTCCACTCAGGAAATTGCCTACTTTCTATAATACATTTAAAATATTTATGAATTGATTAAAAGTCCCCCAGTTGCTTAAAGTCAGTGTCTCATGTGCTTCGTCTGAAAAACTCCTGTGCTTACACCTGCAACAGCACTGAGGTTAATGTACAGAAATTTTGTTTTCTTTTCACAGGAAGTAGTCTACATTTAATTTTACAGTGCTATTTATCTTTTGAAAGATAATAGTCTTTAATTTCATCCCAAATTTGTGTGTCCTTTATATTAATGCCTTTGTAAATCTTACGTATTTAGGATATTGTGACAATAGGAATGTTGTCTTTGCCATGTGGCTGGCTGTGCACAACAATAGGATTGCCAACCATGTTTGGATATATCATCTGTGGAGTACTCTTAGGACCCTCAGGACTAAATAGTATCAAGGTAAGCGTGCAAGTTACTTCTTGACTGGTTTAATTTGTTGAAGTCTTTAAAAGTAGTTTTAAAAGAATATGGTATTGCCAACCTCAAATGTATTTTAAAAAAAGATATCCCCCAACCTGAACCTTTGCAAGAGGAGGCCTTCAAATTTTATGTCTTTGAATCATTTTGTTTTCAATCTTTTTTTTCTCCTGTAAAATTATGAAAACTGTTGAAAGTGAAAACTGAAGGTTGTGTGTTGTGGAAGTTTTATGTCAGGTTTTTTCTTTTTCTTTCTTTCTTTTTGACTTTAATCATAAAGCATCACAATTTAAAGCCAAATTATTTAAATGACATAAAATATACAGAATCTTGCAAAAAGTCAGTGTTGACAGTGGGGGAAGCATTTAAAACAAAGAGTTCCCAAAGTAAGATAGCTTGGCTTTCTAGAGAGTTGTTTTGTACCTCTATAGTGCTTTCATCCACCCCAGTCCCCCTATTCCTTTCCCAGTACCCTGCCCACATTCCTGAAGTCTTTTGAACCTTTTTAGCTCCATCACGTATACCCTGATTACTGGCTCCTGCAAAACTGTGAGCTGTGGTTGGCTGGACATGTTTTGATTAGTGCTCTGGTGTGCATTAACAGATTGTTTAGCCAGCAGGCAAAACAGAACACATGTTAGGGCTGCACGGTAATATCTGCTTAAGTTGCGTGTGTCTATTGCATTGATATCCGTGAAACCACTTGGAACTTACTGTCTTTGCAACATCTGCTCTTACGTGGGCTTCTGTTGAAAATGAGTGTTGGGCTCAAAAGTAAGTAGGGATTAGTAGAAATTGTAGGATTTTGTCGATCTTGTATTGGAAGAGATTAAATAATTTCAACCTCTGTGTTGTACATAATTTCTGGGTTGAGAATGTCTGGAAGGTTTGATCACTTAAACTGAGAAACAAGTTTGTAAGCTTGGTATTAGAAAGAGACCCAACAACGAATTTTCAGAGACTTACATTGAAGAAGATGATGTGGTCTGAACAGATAGAGAAGTTTCTTTAGGACAGTTTAGGTGAGTTGCCTTTTTCTGATGGAGCTCTGATTAAACATTATTCATCTGGATAATACTCATGTTGACTGGGTCTCTTGTGTTTGGTCTCTTCTGCATTTCCTAAAAAAGTTGAATGTCCGAGGAACTGAGAAGGCAGGCAGATTCTAACCTGGCAGAAAAGATAGTTTCCATTCCCACTTCTGTAATTGATAATAAACCTTGTTTTCTTTTACTCTGGCCTGTAAATACATAGAAAAGAAATACTCGGTTTTAAAAATAGAATGGACTATTTCAGTTAACTGCCTGAACTCTTCCGGGCTGACCGAAAGGTAAAGCATATTGTTAAGGGCATTGTCCAAAGGCCTCTTAAACGCTGTCAGTCTTGGGGCATCAATCAGCTCTTTAGGATGGGGCATCAATCAGCTCTTTAGGAAGCCTGTTCCAGGTTTTGACCACCCTCTCAGTAAAGAAATGCTTCCTAATGTCCAGTCTGAACCTTTCCTGGGGAGCTTTGAACCGTTCCCATGCATCCTGTCAGTGGATACCAGTGAGAAGAGCTCAGCACCTCCCTCTTCACTTCCCCTCCTCAGGAAGCTGTGGAGAATGATGAGGTTGCCCCTCATCCTGCTTTTTTCCAAGCTAGGCAAACCCAGAGTCCTTAGCTGTTCCTCACAGGACATTCCTTCTAGCCCTTCCACCAGCTTTGTCCTCTTCTGGATGCATTCAAGGACCTTCACATCCTTCTCAAATGCTGGGACCCAGCACACAGTGCTCCAGGTGAGGCCACACCAACACTGACTACAGAGGGATAATTTTGAGTGACTGGTGATGCTCTGTTTGATGCACCCCAGGGCGGGGTTTGCCCTTTGGGCTGCCAGAGCTCTCTGCTGATCACGCTGAGCCTGCTGTCTACCAGCATGCCCAGATCCCTTTCTGCAGGGCTGCTCTTCAGCCACTCCTCTCCTAATCCATACTTATGCCTGGCATTACCCCATCCTAGGTGGATCAGAATCCAGCATTTTGAATTGTTCGATATTTTCCTCCCATTAATCATTGCCTAGTGCTCCAGTGTATCTACATCCCTCTGCAAGGCATCTTGTCCCTCAAAAGAGTCAACAGCACCTCCCAGTCTGGTATCACCAGCAAACTTATTAGTGGTGCATTCAACTCCTCCAATATATATATGACAGAACTGGCCTGAGAACTGAACCCTGAGGGTACACCAGTTGCCAGCCAGAAGTATCCCCATTTTTCTTCAGTGATTAGGAAGACAGACACTTTTCTTGCTGTTGGACCCTTCTCTCTGAAGCACAAAGGCTGGTAGTTGTGCTGGTCTGAGAGATGGATGTGTGGAGCTTGTAGGATGGAGAGCAGGACAGCAACCACAGTCTAGCAGAAAGATTATACCAATAGACCAAGAAAATAACTAGCAAGAAGTAGCTTCTGGAATGCAAGCCTTGGGGATTTAATAGTACATGCATAAAACCTAACTTATTTTTTTTCAACCAGCAAGTAAGCTTACTGTTAAGTCTGACCATTGATGAGAGTCTCTGACCTCTCAGTGTCCATTCACCTTCGTGGCCTTGGTTATCCCAAAGGCTGGCAGTTCACTGACACTTGTTGCAGGCTCCCACTGAGAGTTCAATCTCCATCTCAATCTGCAGCTTGCCAGCCAAGCTACCTGGATCAGATGTGTTCCTCAACACTTACCAAGATCAATGCCTGTGTGCACGTTGGGTGACCAGCATTCTCCAACCGAATTACCACCTAATATCAGCCAGGTGATGGGAAAAATAATTGCGCCCTAAAGGTGCTGTGGGAACTTCTGATGTCATATGAGCAGCAAGTGAACTACCTGTGGAAACATAATCAGAATCAATGTGTTTTGTAGTGTACTTATAATTTTGTATTCTAAGTAGACTGCTGTGCACTAATTTTTTTTTTTTTTTTTTTTTTAAGTCTATTGTACAGGTGGAGACGTTAGGAGAGTTTGGTGTATTCTTCACTCTCTTTCTAGTTGGTCTGGAATTTTCTCCTGAGAGATTAAGAAAGGTATTTTTGTATAATATCTCTGCATTAAAGGATTTAATTGCTAATTACTGAAACTGTAGGTTTTAGATATATTTTAGAATTTTACATACTCCCTATAATACACTGGTGTAACTTTGTACATTTTTGAAAAGATAAATGTGATGTTTGCTTCTGCACTCTGGAAAGAAGAGAATGCATTATTTATTTAGTGTCTCAAAAAACCCTACATTTATTCCTTATTTTAGTTGAAGAGTTTGATGACTAGAAAAATCTCTCACAGTTTGACAATCCCTCTCTGCTTTATTTTAACATGCAGTAATGTGCAGTTGCTGTTATGGAGTGTCAGTGATGTTTGCCATTCCTGTTACGAAGAAATCAGAAAGTTTAAGTACTGCATACTGAATTCATAATACATGCTCTACTGGCTAATAAACTGATGAAGCAAGTATGTTAACACAATCTGGAATATTAAATGACGTAGCCATCAGAATTCAGCAAAAACTACAGGTTTCTTTTGGTTGTAATTTAAAAAGAAAAAGTTATAAACCAGCTAGAATTTTAATAGTGGAAAATATGGCTACAAAATATGTGAAGACTGTATGTAAAGAACTGCACTATGTGATGTGTTCCTAAACTGATGATTGTGAGTTCATCATACTTTAAAAGCTTTAATTGAAATATGTTACAATTTACAACCATTCAGCTTAATATGCTATTTCTAGTCCATCTAAAGTCCAAGATAAAAATGAGTAATTCAAGCCTAAACTGTAGTAGGTAAATTGCTGCTTCCGAATTGCTTGGGTACTTGTTTGGAGCGGGTTACTGGTATTGGTGACTGCCTTTGCCACACCCATTTTTTCCTCGTCTTAGAATCACATCAAGTAACTGGTCTTCCATTTGATGATTTTAATGTATTTCAACCCATACTGGACCTTTGACCCGTAATTTGTCTGTGAGCTTTGGGAAGTTCACCTGGTTTCTGGTAGGGAGTCTTTTGCTGTAGAGTGTAGTAACTTGGGAGTTTTAGGTGATACAGTGTGACAGTCCATTGCTCTGTGCCCCAATACTACAGCTCCAAATCACACATCTTTAGATGCTTACTTGCAGTGAAAAACATTGTAACTTAGTAGTGAGAAAAGTGTCATAAAAACTTGTTTTCTTCCCAAGGTATGGAAAATATCTTTGCAAGGACCCTGCTACATGACAGTTCTGATGATTGCCTTTGGTTTACTATGGGGGCACCTGCTCCAAATTAGACCAACACAGAGCGTCTTCATTTCCACTTGTTTATCTTTGTCAAGCACACCACTGGTGTCCAGATTTCTTGCAGGTAGTGTTCGAGGAGATAAAGAAGGTAAATATGACTTTAAATGTGGACTACTGTAGTATCTAATAAAATTTGATATGAGTTGACTTTGTAATATTATAAGAGAAGCTAGTTAAAAGACCAAAACCCCACTGTTAAACCTGGTTTACAAGCAATCATCCTTGTTTAACACTGGCCAGTGTTGTGTGTATTCTTGCTAGGAAGTGTACTTGATTTGTACATAGCCAGTCCTCTCTGGGCAAAGACAGTGTAGTAGAACCAGTGCTCTCCATTAAGAACTGACTTTACTGAGGGTCTGGAATCCTCGAACGTTTTAAGAGGTTACCAGATTAGCTCACTGCTACCTGTCATCAGGGCAGAAAGGCTAATTTAAATAATTCACATCCTTCTTCAGGAAACAAACCAGTTCAGATGGTCTTTCATAGCTAACAGCTCTTCAAATAAATACCTTCAAGGGCCATATTTCTAGCTTCTCAAATACTTCTAAATGTTTCCTTTTGAAAGTTTTGACATCCTGCTTTCTTCCACTTAAATCTCCCTCATACAAATTGTGTTAAAGTACTCCTCACCCTCTAGAATATTCATTCTAATGCCAAAATTCACAGTGTGTGTTTTACACATGCTGGCTCATATGTGTGTCTTCAGAACAAAGCCTGTTTACTCTCAGTAGAGAAGTTTCACTAAATGCCTAACTAGTGCTTAACTGCTAAGCAAAGTCTATGTTTTTACTGTGTAACAGAAGTTTCATATGAATATTTTGTTTGTATTTTAATATGTCTTTATAGATACATGTTTGTTTGTTTGTTTGTTTTCATTACCTACTAGTGGGGAAAAAAAATCCCTAGACTGCTTTGAATGACCTCAGCCCTTTAAGAGGTATACTGGTCTTCCATTGGATTAAGCCTTTTCTAGATTTCTGAGCATTTGCAAGCATTCATAGTTTCTGATGACTGTTTCCATGACCACTTTGCTGGTGTACAGGGGATATTGACTACAGCAGCGTACTGCTTGGCATGTTGGTGATGCAGGATGTGCAGCTTGGTTTATTTATAGCTGTCATGCCTACACTTATTCAAGCAGGAGTGAGCACATATTCCAGGTAAAAAAAAAATATTGCATGGATCTTCCCCCCACCCCTTGCAATTACTATGTGGATTACCAATATGAATGTGAGAGCTCTACAGTTAATGTCAGTTCCATGGAAAGTAGGCACTCTGTTCAGTGAGATTTCCTTTACTGTTCTGCTTGTCGTGAAGTATAAACTTGTAGTAGTCATACAAAAGTAGTTGTATGAAAATAATCTCTTTGTTATAGCTGCTTTAGTCCTGTGTGGTAATTAAAATTTGTAGTAGGAAAGTTTGTTATTTAAAGAAAATAAGTGAATTTCTTCATTTACTTTATTCCCTCTGGGCATGTTTTTGTCAAAGACTAAGCGATAGTATTATAGTGCCTGATGGCTTATCTTGGAGATCAGTCAATAAAAATCTTTTTGAGTCAATGTGGAAGTAAATTTTCGTCTGTAAAAGAGGTTTCTGGGCGCTCTGCAGATTTAGTCTTAATCTTGTTTGCTAATGTATCTAAATACCTTCCTGTAGCTATTTAGTTTTGAACATTTATGGCATTAAATCTTTTCATTTACAGGGAACTGGTTGGGAAGTATGAGAGCACTTGAAAGAAACTTTTTGTTTGTTTTTCTCTTCCAGCATTTTCAAGGAAATTCTGAGAATATTGATACTGATTGGCCAAATTCTGTTTTCTCTGGCTGCTGTTTTTCTTCTATGTCTTGTTATAAAGACTTATCTCATAGGACCATATTACCGCAAGTTGCACACAGAAAGCAAAGGGAATAAAGAAATCCTCATTCTAGGAATAACTGCATTCACCTTCCTTATGTTAACGGTAATCTTTCAAATTAATAAAACATTTTTATGCATGTGGTAGTTTACTTCATCAGTATCACAAAAGCCATCACGCTTACTGTTATTGCATATACTTGTGCTTCTGTAATATTTTTTGGTTTTAAAATGTTTTAAAACAACCCCCAAATGCGCACATTCCTGCGTTATAGCACAGATGAGTAAGAAGAGATACAATTTGAATGTGAGTCAGCTGCAATTCTGCTGTTAGCTTTTAATACAGCCAGTTTAGGAATCATGATCTGAGTTTTAATTGTGGGGTACTTCATACATTTGAAAATAATTTAGGATGGGTTTTGAGATACTGATAATGTCTGATTGTGACATTTGCTCACAAGTTTCTTCTCAATAGCAAATTCTCAACATGGTTTTTATTATAAAATAATTTTCTTTTTGTGTGGGAGACACATTTTGGGATGAAGTTAGGAAAGGAGAGAAATGCCTTAAGGTTCATAGATTTTGATTAACCCTGTTGGGTGTGGTTCATTTTCCTCTGAATTTTCCTTATTTGTTTCTCTCTCACGTTTCAGCCCTCTGAAAAACTATACTGCTGGAGAGCAGAATGTGACAGTTGTTTGATAATGTTGTGGGTTTGACACTCCATTATCCTGAGTGTGCAGACTGTTACATCCTCTGAGAATAATTAAGCCCAAAAGTTCCTGTGCCTGTTTTCTAGGGGTGTTCGCTTAGTTACTGCAGCCCAACAAGGGCAAGCTGACCTTCTTCAGGAAGAAGGTTAAAAAGAAGTTAGTTAGTGAGACCATAGCTTTAGTTAGTGACTTCTGTTGCATAAGTTAAAAATGCCATTGCTCTAAATAGCTATTCATATTTCAAATGTGTCCTCTAATAAGAAAAGAAACAAAACTACTTTCTTGTTTTTACTTTCTAACAAGCAAACATTATACTTGTAGAACAACTTTAATAAAAACCAGCAAACAAACCACAGAAGTTGTGTAAAATATTACGGTATCTAGAAGCAGTTTTACTTTAACTAAAACCACAGCCTATATAGAATTGGGCTTATTGTACCCAAATTGCATTTCAAATATACAAGGAGTTTGTCTACATGACTTTACACAATACATGTGTGTACACAAACATGGGAGGGGGGAGAATATGTTTGAGTTCATTGGATTTATACTGCAAAACCAGAAGGCTTCTTCAGCATTTTCAAAATTCTTTCCTTTTAAAGTTGGTAAATAATTTATCAAAGGGAATGGTACAAAGGATACTGCAGGTAACTTCAGTGAACCAGTTGAGATGCTTGATATTCACTGACACTGATAGATTCATTATAGTAATGGTACAAGTTATAGTTTGAACACACAAACTTAAAAATAGTAAGAAAAGTTAAAAAGTGTGTGCTTGTTGAGTTGAATAGGTGAACAAACAAATCTTCTGGAAAACCAATCTTAATTGGTATAGATGCTGTACTATGTCAGGAATACAAACATAGGATGGGTGAATGCAGTCTAAGCTGAAAAAAAAGTTTCATGTCTTTGGAAAGGTGAGATTAATGTTTTTGGGTACCAGGTAGGAAAACAATTAAACTGTAATGGATTCTGCAAAGACCTTTCTCCTTGGAAAGCCAAGCCTAAATATTGAAGGAAGTTGTATAATGAATCTCCAAACATGGAATTTTCTATACTGGTGTAATTCTAAAAAAGCTTTTGAATTTGTAGGGGAACACTAAGGAGTGCCTATTTTAGTGTCCTTAACCAAAGACAACTCTATGGCTTCATTTAGAAAATTTGAGATACATTTTTAAATAAAGTATTTTAACTCACTATCTAGCATTGTGAGTTACTCCGCAGGACACATCCTTTCCAATACACGAAAAAAGAGAGCAGGAATGATACGGTCTTCCTGCCTCATGCATATAGTTACTTATTATCTGCTTCAGTGTTGGCTGTGTTTCTGGGGTCCAGCTAAGCTTATTCTGTATTTGGATTAATGTGTAACACCAGCACATGTAATGCTCATTATATATAAACTTAATTTATTTTACTTGGTTCCTGTGTTTGAAAAATCTCAGATGATTAATTAAACAAGAATTGCCATTTCCTTGCCAATAAGTGCAAATTCTGTATGGGAGAACAAGAGGAAAGATGAGACAGAAGAGGTTCCTATACTGCACTGAGAGTAAGCAATTTTCATGTAAGGATTATCCTGTCAGTTGAGGAACTTTTGTGTATGGTCATGACTTTTGAGCATTTCTGAACTTGGCTCACTTGGATAACATTGCAACTCATTACACCTGAAACATATTTTAGTAAGACTTGGAGCTTAAGATACCCTCTCTGTTCCCAGTATTCTCAGAAATAATTGAACTTCCCCTTCTTCAACTGGTTAGGCAGATCAGGGCTGGGAGGTGGGGATTGTGTAGAGTGCTAATCATGTAACAGTATAGATGATACTGAGACAGTTATGCATCTTTGAATCACGTACCTTGTCTTCAGTAACAAAGGTTCAGTAGATCATTATTGCACTTTCAGCAACTCCTTTTCAAGCTTTGAGTTATGCAGATAGTGGTTTGTTTGTTTGTTTGTTTGTTTTCATTGGTGAACTGTTCCCCTCAATTGCAACATAAGGAACAAATCTAACTTACGGTTTTAAACATGACCATTCAGGATCAATGGCCAAACTGGTAGTTGTAAGTTGAGATATTTACCAGGATGAGCTGAAGAATATTTCAGCCTGAGCATTCACTGGTGTAGTGTTGCTTTTTCATGTTCTGTATGTACAGAAACGTTATAAGGAAAATTGTTTTAAAGGCTGTCCTGAAGTGCTGTATTGGATACCTGCAGGACAAGAGTAGTCAGTTTTACTGTGTTTTGGAACTGAAGTTGCTGAATGTTATTAGGGAAATGGAAAAATATAAAACCTGATCTGACAAGAAGGACAGCAGTTACATTTACATCTTTATAGGACTGTGCATATACATGGGGGAAAAGTGGCTTCTAGTTTCACTGCCTGATGGTTGACCCAGGATGGAGACAGCAACTGGAGGGAAATTGCCAGTTTGCTTTATATACAGAAAAGGAAATACAGTGATGTTATTGCAGTACTTTACATATGAAAATGTACGGGGGTTTTTCTGCAGTTTCTTATGAAAATCATTACTAGTTTTGGAATATCATTCTTTGCTTGCCTCAAGTACTTCTCAGTGGCTTATGACCTGCTTATGAACTCTTTTCCATCAATTAAAAGAAGATTGAGGAAGAACTGTAATTTCAAATATTCTAGTTAATTAATTCATAAAATACAGTTGAGATAGAGTTTTTACAAGGTTCACTAAAAGTTGTTTCCATTTCCATTCCAGCTTTACTTTATTGAAATGCAAGCTTAGAATTCACCTCTTTACTCTTGAGCAGATTTAAATTACTAAAACCTGAAATTCTAATACCTTTATTTCCACCAAAATTTTATTTAATTTTACTGGCTTACCATATTCATTAAGTTTCTACGATGATTAAAGAGTAGCAAGAAGATAGACACCATTAGAGAATATAAGCAAAACAACTGCTGAACAGATGGTTAAGATTTGCGTGGAACATGTTATAGCAGTAATGTTTATTTCTTTATTTATCGATGTGGTAGAACATTTGAACATAAAAATCCAATATTCTAGTGAAAGCAAAGCAATCCTTTCTGAATTAGAGCAAAATGGGACCTTTGAATACAACCGCAAACTAAGTTGTACTGAGAAAAACATGTAAATTGACAAAATTTTTCACGTAATTTTGACTGAGAAAGCTTTCTGTAATGTAAGAGTTGAGAAGAGGACAGTGCAAAGCCCAGGGATTAGTAATCGCTAAAGCCCTGTTTGGTGAAGGCGGAACATTAGAAATGATGCAAGCAGGGAGGGAATACTGAACGCTCAATACTTTCCAGGCTTTGCTTATGTAAGAAACTCTGCTGCGAATGCCTTCCTGCCAGTAAAACAAGTCCTCTCTAGTATGTGTGTGCACCTACATTATATATAATAAACCCTGATGCTACAATTTTAGCTGAGGAAATGTGTCCACTTGTCGGTAATACTATGGGACAGCCAGAGACAAAGATGGGAATCGTAAAAGGAATCTCTGTATAAAGCTACATATAAAAGTTGGACTTTATGATCTCAAAGGTCTTTTCCAACCTATTTGATTCTGTAAATCTGAAGAACAAACTGGAGGAGGGGAGAGAGTGTGAAGAAAATTATGTAACTTCTGGTTTTTTTCTTGCTCTCTGATACACTTTACACTTTTCTATATGTAGAGTGACCTATAGATTTTGTAGACCTGAAGTTGTGTAGCACCCAGCGACTAGACAAGAAATAGCAAAATTTGCCTATTTTTCTACTAGGCCCTTGAGCTCATATTTGGCTTGCCATAGACTGAAGGAATGTAATTCAGTTTTCGTGCTGTGGGACCAAATTCCCAGTTAGACATGCAGTTTGCTCCAGTTATGTCTGATGCTTTCTGAGCAAACGTGTTTCTTTCACGCTCAAGTTGCTCCTTGCTTGAAGATTGATTCTCACAACAGTGCAGTATCATGCAATTCTGGTACAAGATATGCTGCATCTCGTCTTATATGGTAACCTAAGCCTGTCCAAGGGAATGTTTAAAATACTAGCTATAAAAGTTTTAATGCGGAGCTCTGTTGCAGCTGATAACACTTAAGTGTGGGAAGATTATAGCTGAGTAGTAAAAATAATTCCAACTTTATTTGAATAGGCTATATTGGATCTTAATCATCCACAAGAGGCTGTGACTTTTAAAAGAACTAATGTATGATTGAGAAGAACTTAAATGTTTCCTATTCATATCTGTTTCCTTTACTTCATTCATCTCTTGGTGATTTTTAAGTCCTTCGTGTATATATTGCCTTCTTCCCTCTTACAATTTCAAATTTTTCTGAAAAGCAATGAAATTCCTTTTGTTTTAAAATGAAAATAACATTATTTTGTTTACTTTGCGTGATCAGCAACTAATTATATTAGTTGACAGAACCAATTTGTTACCTTAAATATCTTGCAAGAAATTTGTGTTATCACAAATGCAAGTATGCGATGAGCATTCAGACATTAATACTTCAATACACAAAATTCTTGGGATTATTTTTAGGTGGCATTTTATGCATAGCGTGGAGACTTGTTCGTTGTGTCTTTTGCACTCCTCCGTTAGTTTCACGTTGTCACACGTCACCTGAGTTTTTGTTTCATATCTTACAGTATAACACCATTCAAGATATGATGAATGGTGTCCATAAATGTACTATAGTGTATTCTTGCTTAATCTAAATTAGAATGAAAATAAGTCATTGGTTTTAAATGTTCTATTAATAGTAATAGCATTGTCCTTTCTCAGTAAGATGACCATCTGCAGCTGCATGATTTTGAAGTATTTTAAAACATACTTTATACCATACCATGCAGTAGAAGTGCTGCATGCTTTTTTTTTAATGTTCCAGGCATTGCCTTAAGCAGTTGGTTTTGTGTTTTGTTTAGTCTTTTTACATGTGTTTCATCTCTTCTTCTAGTACTGCATTAAAATATTAAAAAAGAATGAAGCAGTCTGAATTCTTTCAAGCAGACGTGCTTCATTTCAGCAGTTTACTTCGCACACTTGAATCCCTGTTCAGTAAAGCACACAGGCACATTGAACCAAATTTACAGTAATAAAATGTAATTTATGCCGGGGACTTCTGCTAGATTGAGACTCTTCTTCCAAATATAAGCTTAGATTTTAATTTTTTCCTTCTTGCTTGACAGCTGGAAAATATCCTGTTCTTACTGCTTTATTTCACAGTCTCAGTGTATTACGTAATCCCAACTCCAAAGATGTTATAGTCTTTCTTGGACATGTGAAATCAGATGCTGTCCTTAAGAGTGACACAAAGCGTTACAATGTAGATTAAGAAATTAATTTTTGGTTTTGTGGGGAAGGAGGTAACAGAAAGGGAGAAACTAGTTTTGTGAGTCTTCTGTATAAATACAATACTGCAGAACACTGAAATACATATGCTGAATTCTGCTTGTTGTTGAACTTGCATAAAGACATAGTAATTTCCTGCATTTCATATAATGTAAAGTTCTATAGTTTCGCTGTGAAATGGTATATAAAGTCACTCAGCAATAGATTCTCTGTTATTCCTTAACAGATCACAGAGCTGTTGGATGTTTCCATGGAGCTGGGATGCTTCTTAGCTGGAGCTCTGATCTCTTCTCAGGGTCACATGGTTACTGAGGAGATTATGTGCTGTATTGAACCAATACGTGACTTTCTTGCCATCATTTTCTTTGCATCTATAGGTAACTTCCAAGAAAACTTACTTTAAAATACTTTCTATTTATATATAATATTAAATAATGTTCTATCTATATTATATAAAATATAAATAGTATATAAAAGCACTGCTTACAATGTGGGTCAGGAGAAAAAAATGTTGTCTATAATGGGAGGGGAGGAGATAGTATTTTAACAAAATAAATCTATACTGTTAACTGACCACAATATTGGTTTGCCTTTGCTGCTACTTTTAAATATAACATTCAGTTTCAGAAGTCATTTCGATGTTGTACTCCCAAGTCTTGTTTTAGTGTCAGTTTTTCAATGTTAATTCTGGAATCATCCTATTTAGAACATGTAACTAAAAATTTTAAGACAAAAAGGCTTAAGGGTTTGGGTGTTGATTTGTTGGGGTTTTTTTGAATGTTCTTCTGTCTTCCCGGCAGCTGTATTTGTAATTTATATTAAAATTGTATTACTATTTTGAATCAATTGGTAGGGTAGATTTCAGATTTTTGTGACTTGGTTTTCTATAGAAGCAGAACGTCATATCATAATTTTTTCTAGCTTGTTTTTTAGAAAGTTAGTTGGGAAGGTGTGATCTGTATGTTCTCAATGCAGGGAAAAAATAATTGAAAGGGGATGTATCTCAGACACTACTTGAATGCCAACTGAAATGCAGCATTGATGTATAAGATGAGAGAGTAACTCATTATTCTTGATATCCAAAAGGAGTTAACTCAGAATACTTACAGTAAATCAGTAACTTCCTTTTGAACTGCTACCTTCTCTATCTGTCTGTGCATGCCCCAATATGCTTCATCTAAAGGAAACTGGAACACGTTACTGAGGTGCTCAGCAACAGTGGGTGAGGAGACAGGCCCTGTGAAAGCATTTGCCTCTCCCTGTGGATTGTATAGGAGATGCATGTCCCTATGTTGGGGACATCGCAGTGTCTAAGAGGGGGTTTGGATGTGGCCCAGTGCACAAATCCAACCTCCTTCAACCCTTGTTTACTCAGAAAGTCTTAGGGTTTGCACTTGGGTTTTTTCAACACCACCCTTGGTTTTTCTTCTGGTAGGATTTTAAGTTTTTTATTGTTCTTTTTATCTCCATATATTTATTCAGATAACAGTAAAGTCCCATCATCAGCATAATTTTAGTGTTTTTCCTTATATACCTGTGTGATACTCATTGTTTAATAACAGAAACTAAAACTGGTGGCTGTCAAAACAAAAAGGAAATAGCTATGCTTGCCAGTCTTAATTTTATTTTAATTTTTTTTAATCCAGCCCATGCTAATAGCTTCTGGTGATGAGTCAGATTACTTAGTAATAGATATGTTTATTTGAATAACTTATTTTTTAATAATGGGAGGAAAGTGGTGAGCTCTGGTGAAACTTGGGCCCATATAACTGACAAGCTTGGATGAGTAATTGCTAAATGCTCACAGATGTAAGTTGTTTATGTGTTTCAGTAAAGATGGTGATGGAGTGGATAGTGTTATCAGGGGTAGAAAGCATGACAAGTGATTATAAGCCCAAAGTTAATATTACAAGGGACTGAACAAAAATACAGTCCTACACTCTTGTGGCTGCATAAATTAAGACTAGAGATAAGACTTTGCTAGAGTACAAGAAAATAGCAAGACCTCAGTTGGCATGCTAGCAGCACTCCATACAGCCTACATTGTACTCTAAGGAAATTATTTTAGTCGTTCTGTTACAGAATTTAAAAAAAAAAATCTTTTTAACAGTTGTTGCCATTATAATTGCAAGAAGGGAAGAAAAGAAAATTGCCTAACAAGAACATGTGATTTTACAGAAAATGGGTATTATTCCTGCCTCAGAAGAAAACTAGCTAAAAAATCAGAAGAGCTATGTTACGGGCCTCTGACAAAATGTGACAATGCTTGCTTGTTAAAAAAAAAAACAACAAAAAAACAACAAAAACCCCTCCAAAACCAACAAAGAAAGAGGACCAAAAACCCTCCACCCTCAAAGAAAATCCTCTTCCTCCTGAAATAAAAATTAGTCCCCCTACCCCCTTTCAGTTACTTTAAAATTTTGTGCTTAACAGGGAATTCTGTGGGGTGGCAAGGAGGAAGGTTTTTAAAAGGAGTGAATGTGATGTTGCAAAGAAAACCTGAGTAGAATAAAAAGTATTCCTTAATTTTTCTTCTTACTAGATTTCTTTTTAAAGACTTCTTGCTTGCTCTCTACTTACATACATACACATGCAAATTATATGTATCTATAAATGTATAGAGATTTACTATGTGAAATTATGTAAAAGCCACAGGGAAAGATTCTTCCCCCCTGCCTAAAGAGAAGGTTTGTTTGTTACTATATGCAGCAAGCATATTATAGAGAGCAGTTACACAGAGAAACGCTTGACATCCTGAGGAACACCACTGCAGTAGTATCATTTCTGGTCTCTTGAGAATAAAGGCACAAATGGAAAATATTTTCTTAATTGAAAAGTGACTCTTAAGTATGTAATTTGGAAAAGTTCATTCCTATTTTGCTTAAATGCCTGCTTTTCTGTTCTCACTACGGAAATCCTTCTGGTGCCTAAAAGCTGAGCTGAATAGTACTTGTTCATGTAATATCCATGGCAGTGGACCTGCCCTTAGCTTGACCTGTGCAATGGTACTGCTTTCAAATTTGCGCTTGGGTGCATTTGTGGGAATAATGCACCTTTGCAGTTAGGCATTAACAGCTGCACTTTGAGTTACTCTCAATGTGTACATTCATTTAGGCCTCTGGGTGTTTTTCAAGGTTCCTGGTGCTCTTCATGCCACCTGCTGAGGTTAGAAACTTCCTGTTAGTCTCTGTCCTCACTAGTAGTTTTAAGAGAACATCTTGACCAGTCCCTTAGAGCCACACTTTGGGCACTTTTTTTCTCATTTCTGTTTTGGTACCTGGTACACAGATCTTTACCCATACATTACTTGTTTTTGTTTTGATTACTTTTTAGAAAGATGGAAGGCATCTTTGAGTAGATTATTTGACTGTTTTAAAAAAGCTCCAATTTTTTTTAGTCTACATGTGGAGTACGGAGTTTGAAATTGGGCATCAGGACCCTCTCTCCCACTGGTGAGGTGACAGATTACTTCCACTGACAAGTTCTCAATTGGCTGTACAGATATACCCACCTGCCAGGTTCCACGTTTCCCTTCTGGGTAACTCCTGTGGTCTGTGCTGGACCTTGAATACAAGATGCTGAAAACCCTTTAACAGCTCAGTCTTCTTCTACAGAAGATGGGTGATGCTGACACTGACAGCACCATCGCTGTCCAGAACAAACATGCACAGAAAGGATCGTCCAGTGAGCCTCTGAACATTTCTGTTGAATCTGAGGAAAACCAAAGGAAGATCCGAAGTGGAATTCATTAGGTGGCATGCATTGCCTTCTCTTTATTCATCCAGCTCTACTGCTTTGTTTTCCTGCGTGAAACACAATGAAACTTCAAGTTTCATCCTCTCAGAACTTACAGCAGAATCAAAAGGACTTCACCCTTTGCAGAAATACAAAGAAGGTTGGGTTTCCCCTCTACTTCCTAATAATCTGGCCAGGGTTGTAGCATTTATTGCATTTGCTGGCTATGATCTTAGGTTCATTAAGACTCTTAGTAAACACAGCATCTCAATGCATAGCTAACATGATTTTTCTGAGTGATGTCCTGTCTGGAGGATGTGTCAGAATTAATTCTACTGGCTCCAGTTTGACCCACAGAGTTCTGATTTTTGTGCTCGTTTGCCATCAAGGACCTCCAAGATTGCTTTTTTTGATGTTGATCTAACCAGGATGTGGTCAAGATGTTTGGATCTTCACATGCTGTTAAGCTATCCAGCAGATCAGCAGAATCTGTCTAATTGAGGACAGAGGGAGTTGACTTGTTAAGAAAAAAGTACTTACAAAAAGAATGTGCAAAATCTTGCCTGTAATTGTCCACAGAATACATACTAACTTATATGAGTGAACTGTGCTTTTTGGCTTGACATTGATGCACCCCAAGGCCTCAGTTCCACTCTTTGTGAACACTGCTTAGAGCTGAAGTCTGGTAGCTTATGGTCAGCTCTGTAAAAGTGTACCTAAGTGTTACCCTAGCTATTGACTGCTGGCCGATGTGATGTGTGCTGATGACACTGCTGAAGTTTTTGAGTTATTTGAAGTGTTTCTTCCATTAGAGAATGATTTCAAAATTGCTCCTGAACTTAGTCGAAATCTGACCAAAGCCATTGCAATAACTGGCCATATTCATGCACCTTCTGCCTATGAATTTAATCTTTCTGATGGTGTTTGTGTTGTCAGGAAGGCTTCATGTGCTTGTATAGGAGTCTGATATGACTTCTAGCCTTATCCTGGGTTTTCATCTAGGACTGGGGCAAAGGTCTGTACTGACCATAAAAATCCCTTATGATGAGATTTATTTCCTTCAAAAAAAATGTCTGATTTCTGGGATGTTGATTTGTCTGCTCAGAATAGTGTATGTGACAGGTTTAGGCTTGTTTTTGTCTTGCAGACACTCACCTCCAAAGGATCAGTATAGAAATCTGCTGTAGTTTGTGCTTCAGCTCTTTGGAATATGGCAATAATCTTGACATTGGGCAGCAGTTCAAATGGACTTCAGACTGCCCATGTGCTCCAGAACTGAACGCCTAGTGCCACCAGCAGTGATGAGAGCACTAGGCTTTATTTATAGCCTTCCCTGGAAACCTTCAGTTCTAGATGTGGCAGAGTTGGCCCTCTTATCGAATGTGCCATTGTTATGGGCTGTATTTCTCTAATTGCTTTTCATGTATTTTCTGAGGTCAGCCTAAAGGTGAAGGAGCACTGTGCACATGATATACAGTGAAAATACAGAGAAGCTACTTGCTACATGTACCCGTGCATGTATGTGGATTTCTTTTTTTTGGTGTGGTGTTCATCTCTATTCTGCCATCTCTCCTCTTACTTTTATAGTCTTTTGCATTTATGCTTCAGTAGTTGGAAGGAAATTAAGAAATAAAACAGGATATGTGTATGCTGACTGGGTGGTACTTGTGTGAAGATCTCGGATGTATTTGAAGAACTTTTCCATCAGCAATTGAATGCGCATACAGACAAAACATTGTGAAGTTGCTGTAAGTCTGGAAGAGATGACAACTCTTGGTCCTCTACAGTTCGTCTGGCTCTGCGCTATAGGGAGGGAAAATTAATAAAACCTGCCCCACGTTAAAATAAGAAGTTATTTACAGCATTGATTTACATGCCTTATGCTTTAGAAAGCTAAATTCCTGTCCTTTGTCAGAAATAAGTGGGTTGGAGAAATGTCAACTGTTATGAATTTGTCGGGAACACCACCACTATTTTGATTTCACTTTTTAGAAGCTTTTATGAAAAAGGAACAAGCTTCCCAAGAGACACAGTTATGTTTACCTGTACAAGTTCCTCATCGTTCAGGATATAAAAATGGACTTAGTTGTAAGATTATTCCTCGGTGACTCTAGGACTTCTCCAATACTTCTTTTTTGTTATGTTTAATATTAGCAGGATTTAGTTTTATGTTTCTGCGTTCTTTGTGGTTCTTGTTACCTTTCTTCATGTAATTGCCAAGTTAGAATGACCAAATATTGCAAAAAACCAAAAAAGACAATCCACTCCAACACAAGAAACCCCGCCAACATCATAGCAATGGGTTTTTCTGTAATTCCTTAATTGTTAGACCATGCTCAGGGGTTTACGGCCTTGCCAGTCTAAGTGACTTTTCAAGTTCAGGTGACTTTCAGTGTTTGGGAGTGAGGGTCACAGAATGAAAACAGTTTGGATTTCTGTTGTAGCTATAGTCTATGCACATACTGAGTATCATGTTCCTCCCACTGTGATAGTCCGTAACCATATCATACAAAAAAAGTTAAATGACTAACAAAATACTACAATGACTGTGCAGAACAATGGAATTATTTTCCTGCAGGATTTTTATAGCTTTCATTAGATGTGTGTTTCAGTTCAGATTTTGTATTGTTGACTGATGTGGAGGACAGAAAGCTTTAGAAATTAAAGTGTTTGTGCATCAGTCATATGCAACTTAATTCAGTTGGGAATATGCTTGTGCTAAACCTCCCCAAAGGAAAAAAGGGCTGGATATTGCAGGAAATGCTTTTGTGATCAAGTCGGTAGTTAGGGCTTTAGTGATCAAGTGGTTGGTAGGTAAGTTAAGGCTTTTTGTTTGATTGGTTTTGAGACTACAGTCTCGCAATGAAATATATTATTAACCCAGAAAATACCATAAGAAGCTAGTGGCCTCACACTGTGCAATATTGTTTTCTTTCCTTCTAGGACTTCATGTTTTTCCCACATTTGTAATATATGAACTCACAGTCTTGCTATTCCTTACGTTGTCTGTCGTCATAATGAAGGTATTTTCTTTTAAGCTTCTAAAAAATATTTTAGTCTTCAATAATCTAAGTCATTTTTGTCCTGCATGGCCTAAAGAAAATTCTATGTAAGAACTGAACATCTAATATAACAGAGAATATTCTTCAGGTATTTAAAAAGAAAATTATTTAATGTTAAAAGTCAGTTATACATGAAAAAACATCTATTTCTCTAGCATGGGATTTGTGACAGTTATCAAGTGTTTTTATTATAGTAAAGAAGATGCTTCTTTTTACTGTGCAATGTACATTTGTCTCTTTTGACATGAATACAGAAGACACACTTGGAAGTCCATTATTTTATGTTATGTCCAAAATTATTGTATTTGATGCTATAATATCTTACATAGTACTGTTATATTTATTGCACTTCTTTTATTTAAACAAACAAACAAAACAAGCCCACAATAACTCAAAAAACCCCATTTTTAAAGTTTGTCTTGGCAGTGCTTGTCCTTTCTTTGATTCTTCCAAAGACCAGTCAGTACATCAAGTGGATTGTCTCAGCAGGACTGGCCCAAGTCAGTGAATTCTCTTTTGTTCTGGGAAGTAGAGCACGCAGAGCAGGGATCATATCTCGGGAGGTAAGCTGTTCTGTGGTTATTAACTTCATTTTTTGCACCTGAATAACTTACACTGTAATACAAAATCCCAGTATTTGAAACACTCCAATTTTGTGGCACCTCTCAACTGTAAAAAAGTATAATCAACCCATACTGGATACTTGTATGTCCTTGACAGGGTTCTTAGTGCTGGTTTTAACTTGTTTCATATTGTACTTTAATATTTTAAATAGCTTAGTTATAAATGCTTTACCTTGACTTCTCTCACAACTAAGTTATGTGAACAGTGAGTTGCAGATAGCACCCAAGTAACAGACTGAGAAGCCTTTGCTTTTAAAATCTTGATACAGCTATTGAAAGAGGTATAGGAGTATACAATACAGAGAGAATATAGGATTTGAAGAAGAAAATACAAGTAAATAAGAACTAGAGAGCAGATATTGTGAAAATTGCCTTAACATTTAAACAAGCAAATAAACCTGTAAAGCTTGTTCATTTTAAATCCTCCACAGAAGAAACAACCAATGTTTTCAGTAGTCATGAAAAAACGTTCCCCAGGAAAGAAGCCTTAAACTTAGTTTTATACTGAAGCTGTGAGGATGTTACTTTTTTTTTTGAAGATGAAGTCTGATTTATGAAATTAAGTAAATTATGGCTATAGAGATACAACAACTGACCTCACTTTCTAGTACTAGCTGCTTTGTCCTCTGTGCTTCTGCTCACAAAAAATGCTCTCCTGGTGCTCCGAGGTTTTCATTATATGAGCAAGTGGACTGCATAGTGTCGGAACCAATTCCAAATAAAGAACATGTGAAAAACTTAGACAATGCTGTTCACTTGTAGGTAAAGGTGATTCACTTTCATGTTCACTCCTTCATATAACTAAGAGCTACAAATATTGCATGTTTGCATAGAGTTTCAAGATACTTGTATGGGATCAGAGAACCAGTTTAGGGGCCCACCCACTGAGCTTGGAGGCTTTTAGGCTTCCATTTTTTTTTGCTCTCACATGATTATCTACTGTATAGGTTTGTATAGCTCTGAAATTTCCTAAAAACTCATTCTTTTGCTTGAGACCTCAAAACTACTTCCTGCCACTGTTTTCTAAGACTTATTCAGACTATGTAGTTAGGATCTTTCTTTTCAGAAAATGTACAGTATGACTTAAAGGGATTTTTTGTTTGCTTTTTTTCTGTTGATAAGTGAAGTAGCAGTGAATTTTGCTATTATATCTTTAAACCAGAATAGTTTAGAGTGGTGGGGGTGGTTTTTTTATTTGTTTGATTGGTTGGGGGTCTTTTTCGTTTGGTTTGTTTGTTTGGGGTTTTTCATTTTGTTTTTTAAATAAAGTGATAATTGGCCTTCGACTTTTTAACAAATACTGAATTTTCAAAATTGATCACTTAACTATACATATAAACAACTGTTTTTCTATAAGCTCATAATGATGTTTTTGCAATTGTATCTTCACACCAGGTAAACAGGTAATTAGATGATTTGAGCATGCACTTGTTTGCTTTTGTAGCAATATGCAAAGTTGCTTAGGAAGATGGGTGAAGTCTCTTGAAAATATTGTCTAGACGAGTCTAATCTCCCCAAACTTCTAGTCACTTCTTTGTACAACCATGCAACCAAGAGAAGTAATGGCTTTTATTCGCCTTTTGCAGGTCTATCTTCTTATTCTGAGTGTGACTACTCTAAGCCTTTTACTTGCTCCTGCCCTGTGGAGAGCTGCAATTATGAAATGTGTTCCAAGACCTGAAAGACGCTCAAGTACTTGATCAAGATTTCCACAAATAGAAGTCCCCTTGCAAGGAAAAGTCCTCTTGCAAGGAAAACATCTTCATTGCTCATTGTATTTCTATGCACTCGGAAAACAAGACCTGTTGAGTAGTCAGTCGTCTTAACAAACACTTGGTTTTAAGCCTTATACTGACCTTAAAATGAAACAAAATTCAATACTAGAAAGTAATTCTGTCATTTGAATTGCACACCTTTTACAAAATTTATTTTAACTCTAACAGATTGGAACCTGCTAGAATATTTGTTTCTGATCCAATCTGTTATTCAGAGCATAAATTATTTTTTTAAAATACAGTGTCATGCAAACTATGTTAATTATTTTTTTGCCTGAATGTGCCTTTTAATTTTCAT
Source organism: Gymnorhina tibicen (assembly GCA_013399875.1). Taxonomy (NCBI): domain Eukaryota; kingdom Metazoa; phylum Chordata; class Aves; order Passeriformes; family Artamidae; genus Gymnorhina; species Gymnorhina tibicen. The sequence continues at coordinate 247,821 of VXAZ01003150.1, forward strand.
CCTGTTAATGCTGGTTCATCACCAGATTTTGTTCAAAAAGGAAAAAAAGATAGACATATATATATATTATGGTGCCTATGGTATCTTCTTTCACTAAATGACTTGAGTCATTTTCACATTTAGGATTTTAATATAACAGTATAAAGTTAATTACAAAACAAATTTCTAATGGTGAATAAAAGAGTGGTCTTCTACACAAAGAAAAGGTTTAACTGTTTAACATCAGTTCCAAGCAGTTAATTACATATTCCAAATCATGCAGCCAGTACTGCATGATATTTTATTCCAAATTGCAGCATATAATGTATTTTCTTATAGTGGTATATTTTGTGTTAGCTCTTGTATTTATTTACATATTTGACTAAAAATTGACAGTAAGAAAGAGTGTAACATATGTTTGCAGATTGACAGTTGTTACCTGTTCTTGTTGCTAACTGCTGCTACAGTAATGGTTTACAGGGGTGTTTTCTTTTCTTTTAAATCAAAAAGAAATGTAGTAAAACTGGAAAGCGTAATTTCAATTAGATGTGAAAAATAGCACTTCTGTAACCTTGGAGGTTGGATCTTAGTTGACACTATTCTAGATTCGAAATTATTTTAAGTAAATTAACTTACAGAAAACTAGAAATGGCAGACTGGATGTGTATTTGCAACTCCATGGCTTTTTAAGTTACATTTACATTGAATAAATTGTTAGTCTTTTTAAAATACCATGATATTTTAGAAAACAGTGTTTTGAATGTGATCTTAAATGTGTTTTTTTTAAAAACGTTGTATGTAGTGAGATAGGTCTTGTAAAAGCCCATTCTTTTAAGTGTCATACAGAAAGCTTACTCATAGGCTATAGTCTACTCTGTGACAAAGCATTTAAAATCATCTTGAGGTTCATCTGCTAAAACCAATACTATTTAAGATACATTAACACTTCAGGTCAGTATTGCAGTGTCATCTGAAATAACATTGATACCCACAAAATGGTTAGAAAAATGCATGTTACAAGGTTTAAATTGCCAATTAAAATCAAAATTGTCCTCCAAGTAGCAAAACAAAGCTTTGGATGGATTTTTGTACTCTATACCTCTTTCCCCCATAGCAGCCTCATTTTCATCTGTGTTTTCTCTGACATCTGCTGGGTTTGTCCAAATGAAGCTTGGATTAGTCTGGAGTGTGTATGTACTGGTGGGACAGGGTAGAGATTATCATGTCTGAGTTCTTGCTCACTGGATTTGGGGCTTTCCCTCTAGGCACTAGTGCTTCATAAAGATTGGAGGAATGTATGGCAGTTCCACCTCCCCTCAAATGATTTCAAAAGTTGTCAGAAAACAGACAAATGCAGAGGAAAAAGCTGCCCTATAAATAAAATATTTTTTAAATAAAATGAATCTGTAACAGAAAAGAAACTCAAAACTGATATGGTCTTGTATTTCAATATTTTTATTCAAATTAGAGGAGCAGTTCAAGTTTTATGGTTCCATTTAACAAGCTACTAGCTCAGACCTTTTACTCTTTTCCAGGTGCCTCACTGAAATAATTTGTTTCTTAACTGTTTTAAGGAGAGAAATCTTACTCTATCCACTGATCTAGCTCATAGTTTCTGCATGAAATACAAGCATCTCTCCTGAATGCTTCATTTTGGCTTTGAAAGATGCTTATTTCACATGTAGTTTGTCACCTGTTTTGGGGGAAAAAAGGTATGACATGTCATGGTAGAGACCTCTGTATGGTTTCCATTATGTCACTTAGTTAGCCTTTGAAGCAGTTATATTATGTACACCTGTGATGAGTAAACCTTTTATCTAAATAAATTGCTGTGGGTAGTTGTAGTTCTCTAGAAAACTCCAGTTAGGAGACTAGGAAATACTGATGGCTTGTGTCTCTTAAAGAAAATATTTTCCTGACTATCTTTTAAAAGATTTGGGTGAAAAGCTCTTTTGGTACCATGTTCAAAAAAGGAAAGCGAGCATCTGGATACCTTACTGGTTGCGTCATCTCTCTCAGTTCTCTCCCAGATAAACTTGTGTCATGGTTTAGGAATGGTATTCCCCAATTCAGTGCTTTCACCAAAACCATGTTATGAGTTGTTTCTCCTGTCCTCTCAGTTGGAAGCACAAAAGGCAAAGACTGTGGGTTGAGATAAGCACCATTTACTGGAAACAGCAATGGGATAAGAAAACAAACAGTTACAGAAACAATATTAATAACAAAAGTGTACAAAGAGGACCCCCAGACAACAACGGTTTCCCACCCCGCTACACAGGAAGGGGCCACCTTTCTTCCTGGAAGTAAGAGAGGGAGCCCCTTTTCCTTGCCTCTGGCAATGACATAAGATGGTATAGAATAATGAACTACACATGCCCACACCGCTCCGGGTTCCACCCCCTCACGGCTACTGTAAAAAAAGCTCTGTCCTGGCCAAAACCAAGACAGCTTGGCTAGGCTTCAGGAGAACTGGGGAAAGAGAAATAGCCTCATGCGCGTACCAGTGTTCTGTGCCTCTTTGTCGACAGACATGGATTGCCTAGTTCAATATTAGATGTAAATGCAAATTGGTAATCTTAATGGACATATGGTAACTTTGTTTACAATCAGATATTTGAGATTGCCTCATAGAAATGTGGAAGTATATTGAGATACTGTAAATGTTTCCTGAAATGCAAATAATGGCTCCATGCATAATTCCATGTCCAAATGGGGTAGTCTCACAATCTGATTTTAGGATAGAAACAACAGACCTTATTCCTGAATGATCACTCATTCCTGTATGGAAAATGAGGAGAATATTGCATAACCAGCCCACTTAGATATAATTGCAGCTTTTTGGAAACCTTATGCTTGTACTGTGGAATACTCTTTCTGTGTCAAGCAGATAAAATTAAAGCAGAGTTTCAGAAGTCTTTCCTGAAAGGAAAATCTACAGATTTGTTGAAGGTTTCTTGAAGAACAAAAGGTCTTTTCTGGAAATTCTTGTTCCAGCTTGTTGGACAGTGGTTCTATCTCATTCATTAACTAATGATCAGCATCATTTGAATACAGAAAAGCTGATACAGAGCAGAAACCTCATTAAGTGATGAGAGGATATTCCTGTGGTCAAGCTGAGCTTAAGGGAGTGAAAAGGAAGGTCTGCTCTGTGCTTGACTTGCAACTCATTCAGCTAACCTATTTTGGGGTTGAGATTCGGGGTTTTTTTTGGGGGGGCACGTTTGGTTGATTTATTTTGTACATGGATTTAAATGTGCATGTTTTGCATGGCTTTCTGAAAGTTTGAGTTCTCGCATGTTAACCCCTTACTTGCTCCCCTTGATCATTCTGTGAAGATAAAGGAACCAAAGTAGTTTAAAAGCTGGTAGCGTGGGCTGTGCTTATCCTTTGTGAGCCATTTCCCTGGCCCTGGGGTCAGATTGGTATATATGGACCCACAACCACCCTACTTGTGGCTTATCCCATAGAGAGCAGGTGGCTTCAATTTGTCAATAGGAAGGTATTTGTGGAAGCTGTGAGGTGGTTTCCCAAAACTCTGACTGATGTAGGTCTAGGATGGCTCAAGAATGTGGTGATGGTGGACTAAGTCCATGGGGCTACATAGCCTTTTAAAAGCTGTAAGAAGATATACTTCCTATAATTCTCAAATATAAGGAAAAGCATCCTCACAGTGCCCTGTACTTTGCTTGTTTTATGAGTGGACATCCTCAGCTTTGCAGACAGAGAGATGTGGGGGTGCCTTGTATGATGGAATAGTGCTGTACGGTGATGCGTGATGGAGGGGATGAGAAATGTAGTGCGGTCTTGCCTGTTGGAACGAACCCAGGAACAGTCTAACCACAAAAGCACTCCTGGGGTTTGTCTAGGGAAGGAATCCATAGTTCTGCTCTGTAACCAGTCCTGGCAGTGTTCCAGCATGTGGGCAGTGCCAAAGGTGGAGGAAACGGGATCCCTGAATGACAAGAGGCAAGCCACACTAAACAGCATTACTATTTTGTGGGAAACGCAATAGCTTGTAAGGAGCAGCAAAGTATCAGACATCCACTCTTGATGACCTGAAAATGAGGGAGCCAACACAGTGAAGGAAGAAGGAAGAACAGTGAGATACCCTCAGGGCTCGGAGATGTGTAGCCCACTTAGCCCCTAGAGGCAGAAGGGAAAGGCATGCCTCTACCAACTTCACTCGGTAGCCCAGGAGATTTGCTCCTTGGGTTCTCCCACCGCCTCTGCTGAGTAATTACTACTACTGGTTTGGACTTACTGACACTTAAGGACAGTGGGACTAGAAAAACCTCCTGCTTGCTGGAGACAACAAACTGGATAATGGTGTGACAAGAGTGGCTTACGGATAACTGATCCTGCCTTGTGGAACAAAACCTAGATCGGGGAATAGTAAAATTTTCAAAGTTATGGTACCAAGCTGTATTTTTTACTTCTTAATATAGAGTAGAAATTTGAGAATTGGGAGATGGTACTTCCCGATGAGGCCAGATGCTGACAAGGTGGTCAGCTGGCATGAGGTCTTTAATTAACTCATGAGCTTGCACATGTCACAGTGGTCACATTGTTCAGATTGCATGGCTCCCAGTTCATGTGCATGTCCTCTGGCATCTGTTGTAGCTTTCTGCCTATAGACCAGATGACCTCTTGAGACAATTTCCTCACATCTGTCATGCAGTCCGGCCGCAGTGATGCTGTTTAAAGTTATGATCTGTTCTGCTTTTCGAGCACCCTTAAAAGGAGGAGGCAGTCCCCAGAAAACAGTTGTGAAGTGGAATAGCCTTCCACCACTAGAAACACAAACGAAATCCTAAAGCTCCAAAATACCTGAAAAAGGTATGCTTACAGATTAGAGAAGCGTTGAAAGTTTTTTCACTGGCACAAATACTTCAAATTAGTTGTGAACAACTCTCGGCTAAAGAGAAAAAAACACTACCTAAGAGTCTGCGTGTTTGGGTAGTTAGCATGTATCAAAACAAATTTTAGCAAACTAGGACACTCCTTCTTGTTTGTGCTTGTTCAGTTGACTCACAAGTCTTTTTCCTACAAGAATTAATGTAAAGCAAAAGAGTGGGAGGTGGGTGGGTAGGGACGTGAGATACATGGGCAGTTTGAACCCTCAGGCACAGTATATATGACCTGGAGGGTGGAGAGCAGCACTATCAACTAGAGACGTCTTTCAGGAAGCACTTTTTTCTGCAGCTGGCTTATGGTGCTTCATGGATTTTGTGTATGAAATTTTTTTCCTGCTTTCTGAAAAGTTACAAAGTTACAAACAGTTTTTAATTATCACCGTCTTTCTTCGATGTCCGCTGCTGTCAAGCTTAATCAAGAGGAATGAAGAAATGGGTTAATAACCCTAGCGCAGCAAGTGCAGGGGATTATTAATTAAAAACTCTGAAGATTGCTATTTATCAGGAAAATGAACGTAAAGCACAACCATTCAATATCTTAAAAAAAAAAAAAAAAAAAAAAGTGTTAACGTGAATGCAGATCTTGTCGACTCGTGAAATGTATCTTCTCCAGCATTCTCTCTGCTGTATTTGTCTGCTGCTGCAATGTAGTGGCTCTGCTGGTCGTGTGCTCTATTCCCAACTAGTCTTCTTTCCCAGGAAGCAGCATGATTTTAGCGAAAGAACGAGCCTTTTACTTCCTGCTCCTCTCTTCATTGCGTTATGAGCAACCTTGTACCATGCAGGCTTGGTCTTGCGTGCAGAAGTGTGTGTAGCTTCCTCCCCATCAAACAGCCTTGCATACACTCCTATCCACTCAAGAGCAACACAGCTCTTGAGCTTTCCTTGCTTCCCTGCAGTTTCCACCATCGCGGCTCTGCCTTTGAAGCCCCCCAGCAACGCTGCAGGTTTTTTGGGGTATTTTTTGCCAAAACTTACAGGACAGCGATGTAATTACATCACACAACCCTCGCTAACATGCTCTGTTCCTGCGGTCGTCATTGCACGCAGAGGCTGCGCAGCCCCGAGGTGCTTTAGTTTTGGGCGCGAGGTTGAGAGCTGCAACCGCCCAAAGGAAAACTTTGGCTTGGATTACCACAAAATCCCTAATTTTAGCAACGATCGCTGCAAGCGAAACTTTGCTCGAGTAACGGCCGGACAAAACGCGATGAGGAAGCACCGGCAGCAGGATGTTGTGGCAACGAAACCGCACAGCCGGGTCCCGCTCCGCGCCAGCAGCGCGGCCGCGCCCGCGGGCACCACTCGGCACCGCGGGGCGGGCGGGGAGTCGGAAGAAGGCGCGAAAATCCCGCGCATGCTCCATCCGCGGCTCCCTCCGCGCCTTGGAGCGGCGGGCGGGCGGGTTGGCTTGGCCGCTCCGCGTGTACCCGTGCGAGGCGCGCCGCGCCCGTGACGTCAGCGCGCAGCGTCAGGGGGACGCACAAAAGTGTAAGTTTCAATTTTTTTTTAAATTTTATTAAAAAAAAAAAAAAAAAA
>VXAZ01003150.1:254894-284058 GCA_013399875.1 Gymnorhina tibicen
GCCGGGGGGAGGCGGCGCGGGGCTCAGGGCTCTGCCCGGGCGGTGAGGCCCCGGTCGGGGGGCGCGGGCGGGCGCGGGGTGCCCGAGGCGCGGGGGCGGCCGCCGGTCTGTGCCGCCCGGTGCGGCCGCGGCCCGTCCGCCTGCGAGGAGGAGGAGAAAAGCGGGGCTGGAAGGCCCCGGGGGGAGCTGCCCCTGGGGCCTACTTGTGCCTGCTGCTGGAAATGGGGGTGGGGAGGAGGAGGAGGCCGTGATCGCTGCCCGCGCCCAGCGCTCGGTGTTGGAAGAGGCGCAGCTGGACAGGGACCGGCCTCGCGTGGGATCGGGCACGGGCTGGGGGAAGGGCTCTGCCAGGGCACAGCTCACCCCCGCCGTCGTCAAAGGAGTGCCCTCCACACGTGAGCGTGGGGCTCAAGGGACGAAAAGGTGGTGATGGGAAACTTTTCCGTTTTTAAAAACGTGCTTTTTTCAAAAAGAAACCTAAATTGTACTTGGTAGTAGTCAATAATTTCAATTCTGAAAACTTTCCCTCTCATTTTTTATAGCTGGTGCTGTCTTTGCTTGCTTTCTAGAAAATAGCATTGTCCCTGTGTCCTGCAGCCATCAAGATTTTAAGACAACTGGTTTTTAGTCTTTGGTAACATGGCAAAAGATGTAAGTATATTTGTAGCACATAAAATGTGGAAGCATAGAATGTCTTTATTAACAAAAGCAAATGGGGTCGTGCTTTATTATAGCTGGCATTAATGAATATGTGGAACTTTATCTGTGCTGTGCATCAAGCCTAGGCTGTTTTCCTGTAGACAGCATAAACCAGCTTCAGATCTGCCGCCATTTTTTCAGAGTGATTAATCTTGAGAATTCCCTATGCTAATAACAGCACTTGGGCCGTTGTCATTATGTGCATTCATATTGAACACTAAGACAGATTGGGTTTGGATTGGATTGAAGAAACCCAGCAAGTGTTGTTCAGATGGCGGTGCTGTCATTGACTACTGTTGTCAACTAACGTTTCCTTTCTTGAGTTCAAGAAGGCATCAGATATTTGAGGGAAGATGGTTCATTCTCCATATGTGTACATTGTTTATCTCTGTCTACCAAAAGATGCCTGTTAGTGTCTGTGAAAACAGGCTTTGGGAAATTTCATCATATATTTCCATTACTGCTGGCGTTAAGGTTTGTGGCTTTGATTCTGTGACCTACCTCATGGAGCACGTTTGCTCTTTACCCCTTCCAGTACTTACAAAAAACATTTCAATTTATACTGCCTGTAAGATGCCAGTCATTCTTAATACCCAATATAATTGGGCTTCCATGTTTTCTTATTGAAAATGAAGACAATATACTCGTCCGTATTCAAATTAGAATATATCTGCCTTTCAAAAAAACCCAAAAACCTCAAAAAACAACAGCATGCAAGCTAAGGAAAAGTGATACAACTCACTGGTTAAACAGCAGGTTGCAGTCTAATGTGGACTGTTGCAGCTTTCAAATAGTGAGAATTTCCATGAAAGAGTGATTGGTTTAAAAACTGAATCTTGTAGGGAATTTTAGTAGTTCAACTGAAAAACATCTTAATGTGCGGAGAAGCAGCCAGACATACGTAGTCACTCAAAGCTTGCCTGGAAGAGATAAGGGTGGCCAAGTACATTGCAGATAGCAGAGTTCAGGGAATGATAGGCCATATAAGCGGGAAGAAAACGAAAGTGGAGTGTTAGACTAGGAGATGAAATGGAAACAGTTCAAAGTAATTGAGATACCAAAGTACATTTTGTTTAATATTAGCTTTTGGTAGAGAGATCAACTAACTGAAGAGTTGCTAGCACCTGAAAGAAAATACAGATGAATGTCCTACTAGATCTAAGTGAGAATAAGACATTTAAGAACAAACCTTATTTTTGAAAGATCTAGTTTATTCTAGGAAAGAGAGTAGTTAAGGAAGAAAGGAAGGAATAACCTACATCATAGTAAACTTAAGAAACGGAAGAAGGTGCTACAGATAGGAAAAGAAGTTGTATCTTTTGTTAAAGAAGTAATAAACTGAATTTGAAAAAATGAAAATCTAGGTCAGGTTTTAGGTAAAATTTTAATTGTACTTGAGCACTGGAACAGGGTAGCTAGAAAAGGTATGAAATCGTAACTGAATATTGTCTAACCTGTTCTTAAAAACATCTACATATACTTCAAACCTGCCTCAGGGAAGAAATATGAACTGCTTACCTTTCTACAGACTGTACCCACCATTACTAGAGATATAAAATGTGTGGTGAATGCTGGGAAATTTTAAATTTCCAGTTCTGAATATGGGTCCTATGAGTTGTGGTTTAATACTATAACATAGAGATACTAATTGGTGTAACACTTATTTTAATTTTCAGAAGGGAAGAGATTTATTTCCATATTTTTGTTCAAAGTCCAAGTTGTTTTTCAAGCAGAATAATGGAATTAAGCATGATACAGACGGTATCATTAAATTTCTGGGCACTGAGTCTCTGAAAACCTCTGTTGCTGTAAATTTAAACATTCTGATGTGAAAATACTGCTGTGATAAATGGCTTGTGGTTCTGCCATGTCACCTATCAAGTGCTGTAACTGTCTGTGAGATGTAGTGGTGAAGAAGATGGCATAGTTGATTGCTCCTGCCCCTTCCTTCCCTTTTTCTCAGCAGAGCTGAGATGGCTAAACTGTGGGAAGGGCTGCACTGCTACAATTCTAAGTCTGGGCTTCCTTCAGGTGACATTTCCATGGCCAGGCATGTTCAGAGTGCTGCAGCCTGGGAGTGGAAGGCATGATGTGCATCCCACTGCTGTCCTGTGCTTCTGGGGCCACCGTGCCATTGTGGCAGTGGAGCAGGGAGCCTTGCAGAAGGGGAAGGTGTGGAGACAGTGCACCACAATAGAACATGCTCCTACTTTATACTTCTTCCTGCCTGCTGCAGGAGAGCACTTTTCCTTTTATTGCTCACTTCCAGTTCTTCTGATGCCTCTTTATAAAAACTATAATTTGGTAAGACCTGCTAGAAAAGTCAAATACTTACAAGAGTTTGCAGACTGAGACTTTACTGGGTAGTTGAACAAATGGGGGAGTGTGATGGAGAGTACTGGCAAACCCAGTGAAATGTTTTTATAAAGTATAAAGGAATTACAAAAGTACTGATCAGTTAAGCTAGCCAAGTAATGTTTATGAACTGTTTGACCCAATTCTAAATTCTATGAAGTGTTACTTTGAAAAGTGTCCCTCTAATGCTTTTCGGAGTGAACAATCAAGAGAAAATAAGCAGTAAAGCATTGATTTAAAATTTGATTTTAATTTATATTTTGGAGTTTTATGCAAAATACTTGGATTTCCTCGGCAGTAGTCGGGAAGCTATGAGGTGGGGGGAAAAAAGATATATTTATATGTAGCACCTTAATTAAGAGCCTGCAGATGGAGTTTAAGTGCTTAATCACAATGTTAGAGCTGGATAACTTGAAAAACAATAATGTAGAAAGAAATAATAGCTTGTGAAGGTTAAAGTATCTGTGGGTATACCAGTTTATGTTTTGGGTAGGGGATCTGAAATGCAGTAAAGATAAAGGGTGAAAAAAAGGAGCACTCATTTTCCAGTGTGATCTAGTAATAGCAAAAGCACAGCCATTTTTGAGTTCATGAGCACCATGTGAAGCTGAGAAGCAATTCTAACAGAATCAGGTAGATGTGGTATATCACATTCAATTTGGGACATCTTAGTTCCTAGAAAGACTCCACTTGTGCAGTTTAAAGAAACAATGAAAAAACACGTGTGGACAGAACACCAATTGCCATATGTCAAGGACTTGTGTACCTTGGGAATGGGATCATTGCATTGCTTCTCGGAGTCTGGATGACGAGTTGAGGTCAGTAGTTTTTGGTACAGTTTTACACCTACATTTGCACTCTGGGGGAAATTTCTTGGTCATTGCATATGGGCAGTCTCCAGAAACTTCATCTTAGCCAGAATTCCTCTTTCTGGTTAATCAGTGTCGCTCTGAGTTTGCTTCGTCTACTGTGAACTCTTCCACTGCTTACAAATGTGGCACCTTCCAGGCAGGAGCTGAAGGAGCCAAATGTACAGCCGAGGTCCTCAGTCTGCTTGTGCTGCTTACTGGATTCATGGGAATAATAGCGTGGGGGGAAAGTAGTTCCCTGTATGCTGTGGTCACCCGTCCACCCTTGGCATGCCTAAAGCTAGGCAGGATGCAGCATCGAATGAAGTAGCAGGAATTACTGTAGCAAGAAAGCAAATTTGATAGATAAATTTTTTTCCAGATTCCAGTGTAAGACTGAGCCACTGCTTGCTGGCCACTTTTATATTCAGTTGTATGTTGAGAATTATCTGTAAATTAAGATGATAAACACTTTTTTTAGTAGCATTGGTTAATGTACCTTTCAGTACTAAATTACCGGCTTCTGTAGCATGGCTGAAGATCCAACTTGTGGTGACCGTGTTTCCCCCCCCAGTTCTGTCACTGATGGACTGTTGAGGCCTCTCAAGCAGCCATAAGGAAGGATAAGCTTGTGGATCTTTTCTCCAAGACTCAGTGTTGCATAGGAGAGAAGAAGTGGGAGCAATGGGGTTTATTTTCTGCCGAATTTCTGTACTCTTGAAGGAACTACTTGCAGGAATTGGGTCTATTACTGAGGATAGTACCTAATGTATGGTGTTACCGTGAATATTGAAGAGAAAGGGGCTAGTCAAAAGGAATGAGTATGGTTCCTTCTGATCTCCAAAATTACACCTATCAGAATAGATGAGTCATGTAAATGAAATGTTTTTATCTAGTCTTGTTGTTTATGGTTGTTTCTGTTGTTCAGCATTAGTGGATGGACTCATTCAAGTCATTTAAAAAATAGATTGTGCATAGAGAACTTGACGTTGAAAAATAACTTCAAGAACTTTTTTAAATGACACACCACGGTTAGCCTTCGGAATTTCTCACAGACTAAAATACCTTTCGTGAGAGTTGTTCTTGAGTTACTGTTTCATAGGTAACTGACAGTGGTGTTAGCTTTGGAACTGCTTGTTCTAAAATTAGATTTTTAAATTTATTTTTAAAAATTATGTTCTACTGTCATCTTTTGCTTGAATTATTTTATGAGGGATTTTTCTCTTGATCCCTAGTTTGCATAAAAATTATTGTATCTCTTTAGTTTTTTATGGTACTTTCATGAGTCATACTGAGTAGTAGATACAGCACGTATATTCAGCTTTGCGAAGGAAGCCCCATGAACATGTGGAAATATGAGGACACACCATATGAGAAATTGTGCCTGTAAAATGTTCATCACCTGATCTAACATTACTGTTTAAGAGATGTACAGATGCAGGAATTTGTGCTTGTGGTTTATTTTAGTTGAGTATTCAGAATACTCAACTAAAGTATGGTATGTAGCTTAATCCAGTGGATTTATTTTGTAGTATTAGTAAATATTTTGCTCAAAGAATATTTAAAAAAAACCCACAGCAAAATGGTTTCTTCACACAGCTTTACTGGATAGGTTAATAGGGCTGCTGTTTTTGTGGAAAGTCAAAATCTGTGCTTTTGTATTATTAATTTTTGCCAGAACACTATGAAAATGGTACTTTTTAATAATTTTCATGTGATACTTCTACATCAATCTTGAGCAAGTCTAGAAAAGTTAAGTTTGGGATGGATTAAAAACAAGAACTCAATGGAAGTAGGCAAAATACTTATTTTGGACCTTTTTTACATGATGCACTTTCAATCCCTAGAAAGTATTAAAAAGTCTTCAAAACATTTTTCAGACTTTTCTTAAAATATCAGCATGCATTTCTCCTTTCATGTTTATTTTTGGTTGTGTACTGGGAATTTCAATGATGTGGACTAGAGGAGTTAAATCTTTGGAGAATCTCAAGTGGTCATGCACCTTTTTTGACACGATTTTAGTTCAGTGTCTTCTCAGTAGCTTGATCTACTTCTATTTGCCTTTAGTGAGTTCTAACATCTCCAGAAGTTTGCAAGCTAATGATCAAATAATATTACTAAATTAGGTCATCTAAAAAGGCATCTCTGGGATTTTGAATGTTGCTAATTTTTCTAATACACTTTTTCAAAGAAGGCAGAAGGAAAGTGATCTTTAAGCTCTCTTTTATATGTTCCAAGTACACAGTCAGAGCTCTGTATTTGTCCTATGTTGGTTTCTATTATAAAGTCAGGAAATAGCAACTCAGAAGTTGCCTGTCACCTTGGCAATTTATTTGTACAAATAAAGCATTTTCTTGTAGCCTTTAAATGTTAAACTTTATTAATTGTATGTCCCAGTTAACGGTAGTGGCTTTATATAGGTATATTGTAGTATTTTACTGAATAACTGGACTGTGATGCCAGCAAAAATGCAGATTTTAGAAGTTAAGTTATGCTAGGGATCAACTGTTTTAATGTTTGTATTTGATTGCCTGGGTATCTATTAATGGAGATTTATTACAGCTAATTAGGAGTGGGAAGAAGAATGGATCAATCTTTGCTAAATGTTGTCTGTATTGAAAAGGTTCTTAGGTAGCAGACAACTTGATTTTAAAGATAGATAGTGGTCCATATTCCCCAAAAATGCTTCTGGCTACTTGTCTTGTGTTACATTACATTTGCTAAGGGTTCCAGTATTGCATTATCTGTTACACAGACTTGGCTTGAAAATGATGCTGTGGGCCACTCTAGCCTTGTAATACACCTATAAGGAGGTTGGTGAGGCAAATAGTTTTAGAAGAGGTCCAGTGTAACATTACTTGTTGATTTCAGCTGTGGTTCAGATGCTGGTGAACAAGCTGCTCTAAAGTCTTTGTTTGGCTGGAAAAACAACAGTGTGTTATGGTCAAACCTCGAACGGTTGCAGGAGGTAGTTGTGGAAGTGGCTGCTGCTGGTACCTCTGCATATGGGTATTTTGTCCAGGACACAAATGATGATTTCATTTTCTGATTAATTTATGTGGTAAAAGTGGAAAACCGGTGCTTTGATGTCATACTCGCCGCTAGGAGTCTTGTATTCAATTCTGCTTCATTCTTACAGCTTCACAGTTAGTTTTGGGGATGTCAACTTCAAATTTGACAAGGATTGTATCACTTGAGCAATTGAATTACTGCAAGAAGCAACACCATGGAATGACTTTTAACTCAAGGTGGTTTTGATCTGTTGACTGCTTAGACAGGATCACCATTTGACTTGTCTTCAAAGTGAGTTCTTAATTTAATTTTTACTGAATTCTGGATGTGTTGCTCTTGTCAGAAAGAACAGCCGAGAAGCTAATGGTCTTGACATATTCTGCAATAAAGGAGACCTTGGGTGTCATTTTGTGGATTACTCGGTGTCCAGCTTACCTGCAGTATCAGCAGAGCCTATATTCAGATCGACAATGCTTAACTGGGCTTCTCATCTGTATTTAGCTTTTTGCTTTCACAATTCTGTGGTATCCAGACCTTTATTACAGTGCTTTGATTATGCCCTCTTAGCTAAGGTGCTAAAAATTTAAATATACTCTTTGGAAAGCTCATTTCTATGGTGTAGCTCATTGCTGAGTGGTTGACAGACACATTAATCTTGAAGATACTGCCATGAACTGAGGATGTGATATGATTATCTCTGTTTCAGAAAAAGGCTACGGAAACACAGTAAAATAACACATCTGAGAATTTTGAATGATCAGACTCTTGCAGCCCAACTTCAAAAGTTTTTGTTCTTTATACAGTAAAGAATAGTTCTCACTGACTTCAAAATGAAATCCAAATGTTTTTAATTTAAAAACTTTTTGCCATTTTCTACAATATTCCTCTACTTAGTATCTTGATTGCCTTTTAATTTTTGCAAAAAATGAAATGGATGTCCCATAAAAATAATCTTTTGCAGTTGCATAATAATTCATTCCCAGAGCATGTTTGCTCTGGTCCCTGCATGAGATGAGAAACCAATGGGAAAAGTAGTTCATTATCATCTTCTTATAAATGACATTTGCATATGGATAGGGGTGAAAGAAGAGTAAAGGTTGTTTAAGCAGTCTTAAAAAAAGTTGTTTATTTCTGATAATAAGCTTTATTCCAGTTCCACTTTGTAACTACGCTAATTTTCTGTTGCTTCCTGATATTGAAATAAGGCAATCAAAAAAAAGAACCCTGCATTGACAGTGAGGTGGCCCATAGTAAAATTGCATGGCATGGGGCCTTTAGATGTGTTGCCTTTAAAATAACCGGGGATTGTCATGGATCGAGTTAGGTGCAGTTTTGCACGAGGTGGGTGGTTGTTTGCTGATACTCTTTGCAAATGCCTGTAGACAGCAGAGGCATCATCCTGGTTATAGAATTGTGGAACTGTTACGGTTGGAAAAGACCTCCAAGATCATGAAGTCCAGCCATCAACCCAACACCACCAAATGCCTCTGGCAAGCCCTGGGTGGAAATGTTTTTCTTTCCCGGTTTCTCCATTTTCTGATTCTGTTGTCGCTACTTCTTTCCTAATTTATTTTGAACTTCTTTGTCTGAGTCCCAGCTTATTTCCCCTTTCAGTTGTAGTTTAGATTGTATTTGTTTTCCCACTTCCCGTGTTCTTCCCTTCTTCTCGCTGGATTTGATCTCATTGTTCCATTAGAGCTCTCTTAGGTTCTCATCAGTTGTATTGCCTGTACTTTTTCAGTGACTCACAGTTTCTCTACCTCAACTCCTAATTCTGCCATCTGATTTTCTAGCTCATTTTTTGTGTCTTTCCCAGCCAGTCCCAAAATTGTCTCTTTTTCAGACTGTCCCATTCTGACTCCCATTCTTTAACCATTTTTGTGTCTTTGGCACCTGTTATCTCTTGTCAAACCCAGTCCTATGCCTCCGTGCTCTATGGGCTTAATCTGCTGTTAACAACTGAGAATTTCTGTTCTGAGAAACAACCTTGTAGCAGGTACCTCTTTTTCCATGTATCTCTACTCTTTTTGCTCTTCTTTCAGCTCTTTTTCAGTTACTGTTCTTGAAACGGGCTCATTACTTAGAAGCAAGGTAGAAGAGGTATTTCTGTGGCACAGAAGTACCCTTCTCTTCCCCATACTTAATTAAAGTAGTGTGGGGCAACTCTCTCGGGTTAAGCCTCTCGGGTTAAATCTGATATACATCGCGCATGTACTCGTTCAGTCTTGTTTGTGTCAGATAAACTTCTTGCTTTTATAGGTTCCTTGTCCTTTAGTTCAAATTCACCTTGCATATTTTCCTGTTTAGTTTAAAGGTTTAGTGAATAATTTGATGCCAATTTTTATTAGCAAATTGAATTGCAAGGCTGGAAAGCTGTGGAAGAAATTATATTTTGTTGTAAGGATGTTGATTTTCTAGTGCATAACTTCAGAGACTGCAAGTAGTAGCTTATTAGTAAGATACTAAATTATTCTCTCATAGTCTCTAGAGATTTTTTTAATGACTGAAATTCTCTGCATCTTTATAAAATTTTTTTTTATATTACCTTCAGTCCCAGCAAAAAGATACTTCCCAGTTTATGGATTTTCAGGCTGAGGGCACTTGTAGTGCTTTTCAGTTTTCACTTGTAAACAAAACAAAAATAGACATCCTGGTCCTTAGGACTGCCGATGATCTCATAGCAGGCCAAAGCTAACTTTAGTTGATTTTTTATATGTTTAGCCCTTCAGTTAATTTCTTTTCCTTAGGAGCTCTGAACAATGAGCTGAAACCAAATCTTGGTGATGGTTGGGATCTCCACTCCACCACAGCTTCTGCAGTTCGAATTACCAGATCTACTAATTTGTCCAGTGGAATTTACCCTCCTTTCCGGTGATCTGTGGGAAGTTATTAAGTTACTACAGTTTAGATACTATCTTGAATGTCAAAAGCTATTTTTTAAAATCATTATTGGCTTTGTTGTAGTGTGTCAAGGATAAAGGCTGTATCTGTATCTGTTGCCTGTTTAGGATTTCAGGGGTTTCTTTATGTAGGCATAGAGAGCAGACATAGCCAACGTGTGTCTTCGAAGAGGAAAACTTTGCTGAACTGTGAAGTTGCACACACTTAATAAGCTTTCCAAATCAGATATTAAGAGCATTGTTATTTCAAGCAACCCCAAGATCACCATCAAAAGGAAGTAATGCATCTTGAGATTGAGAATCGTGAGAAGATAAGAAGAAAATGTGGAATACAAAATGAATACAAGGAAAATAGTAAAAATCCAAATACCTTGTTACAAGTAGCTTGATAAGGCCTAAAAACTAAGTGTATTTTCTCATTCTTGATGTCTAAACCCTTCCTGATGGAAGGTTACCTTTCCATTGGGCTTTCCACCTTTTCCTGGGTGGATTTTTTTTTTGTGGGTTTTGGTGGTGTTTTGGGATTTTGGGGTTTTGGGTTTTTTTTTTGGTGTGTTGTGAATCTGTGACTATAATGTACTGAATGGGAGCTATAGTCACATTTTCCTCTATTTTCTTTCTTTATTCTGGGTGCTATACTCCATATGTCCCAGAGGAGTGATCCTGGTGCTTCCTCCAAAATAACCTGTCTTGAAAAATAGCGAGAATATCCTCGAAATGCACACTGAGAGATGTTTTGTCTATTGTTTCCATTTCAGAACAAAGACACCAGAATTCTGTATGGGATGGAAGTTTTGCTTTTCAGTTTTCTTTTGCCAAAACTTGTCTCTTCAACCAGTGATAAGGTTTGCTAACCATAGAATTAAAAGTGCATCTGGAAGTGTGAAGAGCATACTAGGGCTGGAATAACAGAATTTTCACTACAAATCGGTTTTCACTATGAATAATAGCAGCTGGGGATGCTGTTTTGCTGTGGGATTCACAGTATTCTTTCCAAATACCTTTCTTGGAGTCTTTCTGGGCCTATGCTTACAAATGAGTTGAATATGCCATTTTAACTGCTAGAGGTGAACCTTTACTAAGACAGTGGTAGAGGGGTGGTGGAACTGTAACTTCTATACTGTTCATTAGTATTGTGGTCCCTGAGGGGATTTTTCTTGTTATTCGGTGATTGCCATTCTCTGATTTTTTGCAAATTGTTTTCTTTTATTGATTAAATGCCGTGTTTTCCCCAAATGTTCTCTAGTTTTTCAGTGACTTGTGTAATTTCTGTCACGTAAAACCACGGTATAGGGCATGTAGCATTAACCTGAGCCTTTGTAATGCTAGATTAAAGTATAGTTTTTGGAGTTGCATGTTGTTTTGGGTAATATTTTTTCACTGTATGCTTTAATTATGCAGAAGAAAACTTGAAGTTTATGATATGATGTTGGTTGGCTGAGTACGTAAAATGAATAGAAAAGATTACACTGGAGACACTCTAACTGAAAAAAAAAATAGAAAATGGAAGCGACCAGTAAGTAATTGATTACTGAATAGCTTGATTTTCTAGTTACTGAAATAGTGATTTGTATTAATACTTGAATTTGCTGGATATCACAGCTTAAATATTTGGTTTTGGAATATCACTGTAACTGACGTGCACTCGGTATGGGTTTGCTTTTGCATATTAAACTGATATTTAATAATTCAAAATTATTAAATTCATGTGCTTAAAATAAAAAAATTACAGATTAAAATAGCCATTTTCTTGGTGGTTTTCTGATCAAAACCACAATATATTAAATGCTTTTCCAGTCTCACTGGAATTTTTTTTTATTCTCGTGTAAAAGAGAAATTGCAGGTGTCCTGAGTACAAGCCTCTTTCTGCTGTGGAATACAAACTTAAGTACTGCATTTAAAGAAATGATGACAGTGAGACTGCACTTCCTGTCTGGTTTAACACTTCTGTTGTGAAATTTAGGTAGAATGGAAGTATATGGTAACACCCAAAAATGATTCTTCGTGTTTTCCATGGGGTTCCAGTGTTCTGGAATGTCATGTTGCTGTAGTGTAGCTCTAATAACATCTCTGTACACAATACTGGTGTCATATTGATGAGTATACGTTTTTCTTTGGAAGCATCTGATGTAGTGTGTTGCTTTTCTGAATTATGTAGTTAAGTGTGATAAAGAGTTGGGCTTATAAAGAATTCTGGTGCCTGGGAATAGGCTGGTAAAACTGTTGTTTAATTCAGTGAATCTTTGAAATCTCTACTGTGGGCAAGAAGGACGACAGGCAGCGTTCTAAAACAACTGAAAAGTTGTTGCAGCCTCCCTAAAACTTTGCTATTGTGTTACTTTTTGGGGGGGGGGGAATGGAGGCCAGAACTGCCACAGGCTCTTCATTCTATCCAGCACTTCTACCGTCTTCTCACTTACGTTTTCTTTGTGCGACCAGGTCCTCATTGCTGCCATGCCATTATAGGCCACTGCTCTTTATGCCTCCCTTAGCAAAATTTGTCTTCTCCAGAATTCCAGCCTGTCCCCAATGCTCTATCATCTTCTCTCCCCCATCTCTCCCCCCTGTTCACTGTGAAGAGAAAGTTTCCTGTTTCTTAAAGTTCCTTGTCTTTCATAAGAAATCCTTGGTCTGATACACCTGGATAATAATGGCTCCACAGCATCATCTAGTGGCTTTCTTGTTTTCCCAAACTACTGGCAGATGGCAAGTAGGGCTCTTCAGGTAGACTTTTAAGGGAGAAGCTTTGCTGCTGACTGACAGCAAAGCACTTGATTCTCGCTCAGGGTTGTCAGTAGCCTGCACGTACCTGCTATGTGCAAAATGCAGCCTAAGGACTTTTCAGCCTCTGGAGCACCGCAGGCTGCACTGTGGTTAGGTACAGGTACAGACTTTCTTGCTGTTGTTTCTAAATGGAAACAGTGTGTCCTGTGTTTATTAATTTTTTTTTTTCAGAACTGTTTTGTCTGCAGATACAAAGAAATCACTGCATCCTGTTCTCTATTCAAAAACGAATAGTATTTTGAAAAGTAACCACTACTGTGAGCTTTCTTGAAGGATGGTGATGACTTTATAAACCCATATGTCACCCTATAGCTTTTTTCACTTAAGAGGTTTGTATTCTGATCTTTAAAAAAATGATAATTGAAAAGCTCAAGATATTTCTTATTAATTATATTTTTCCTGATTAAAATGGCCCAAGGCACTCTCCACCCTCTGTACTGTTTTTGTTATAATGTTTTTACCTTATGTATTAGGTGAGTAGGATGTACAGAGAGAAAGGTGTAGTTGCAGGAGTCAGTGGTTCAGATTAGAAGGATGTTCAGCTGTCTGTTAAAACAGTGCATGCGCACTGTAAGAGCTTAGGACACAAATGGCAAAGTAGGTGTAAACTGATTTTCTGCTTGCTTTTTAAGAATATGGTGTTTATGAAATCAAGACCTTAAAATTTGACAAGTGCTGTACCCCAAACAGTACACAGTGGCAGATTTGTAACAAAATGAGAGTAGTAGCGGTAGAGGCTTCTGGTAAGGTACCTTTCCTCTTTAACAATAAAAGGCACAAATTGTGTTTGTAAATTTAATAAAAGTTGCTTTCTTTAACAGGCTGGACTAATTGAAGCCAATGGAGAGCTTAAGGTGTTTATAGACCAAAACCTAAGTCCTGGAAAAGGTAAGAACACAATTCGTAGTAAGACTCTCCATTTCTTGATTTTTAGTTGTTATGCATATTACTGGCTTTAAACTGCTTTCTTAGCATAGTTTTTGTGAAGTTTTTCTTAAGTTATATGATCAGTAAGCAAACTGTAGGTTTGCTGTGGTTTATAATTGTCTTAAAACCTCAGGTGCAGTTCAGTGGTGGTTTGTCATCCCATATGTGATCTCCTTAGTGTAGCTTGTGTTTAAGTATAAAGACCAGGATGTTCTGAAACATCTTCAGGGCATTATGTTTTAGCAAACGGGAAAAAAATGCAGGAGGGTAGAAGTTTAAAATGGGTTATAACAGTTTTTATGATACTGCATCCACTCTGCTGCAAGCTTATCTCAAAGTATATTGTGAAGAGAACTGTTTTGGACTTGCAGATAATGCCTGTGCATGTATAATAATGTAATGTCATTAAGCAATTTAATAAAACACAGGATATAAATTTGAATTTGATACGTGAGCTCAAAAACTGAGAGTGCCGAAACATTTGTGGAGTTAGGAGCTTCGCTTTCAGAGTTAGCATAGTTGGGAGGAAAAAACAGAAGCAACACTGAGTTCCAGCCGCCTGCAGGTCTGGACAGCTATGCCATGTAACCTCTTCTGTAAACTGATTATGCTACATTTGAGGACTACATTTTGTGTATTCTTATGGGAGGGCTGTTTCCATAGTGAGATGGTAGAACTCCTCTCTAATTCCAGTAAAGTATATTCTTGTCAGTCTATGCATTCTGCTGGTGACAATTTGTTTCTCAGGTTAATAATTTCCTCCAGTATGTTTCTGTACTCATTATAAATAACATTTGAGTATCTTAACAGTCTTTACCAGTTGGACAGGCCAAGTAGCCACTGTTTCCTAGGTTGCTCATCAGATGTGTTCTTTGTCCTCTGTGTTTTCCTTATTGTCATTCTTTGAGCCTGTTTGATTGCTTTCATCAACTGTCTTGAATACAAGTGACTAGAACAGTATGTGTGACTCCCAAGTGAAGTGTCAGTCATTTTTGTATAGAGAGATCAGTAATTTTTCTATGCAACATCACGTTTGGTTCATAGGCATCTCACAATATATTTTGGCGAAATGACCATTTTCCTCTGTTGTTACTTCCAAATAATGACAGTCTGTTTTATTCTTGTGTGTGCTCTGATAGGCCATATGAAGTAGGGCAAAATTTTTCTTTTAGGACAATCATCTACTTACTGTCTTTAAGCCTTACTTTTGACTAATTTTGACTAATTGGCTTTAAGCATTGTTGGAATACTCTAGTACTCTCAGATGAACCTCTGGTCCAGTTCAGGTGAACTCCTTTAGTATTACTGCTCTAGTACTATACACCATTTCAGGAAACATTTAATTTCTGTCAGCACCTCTAGGTACAGCAAGTATTTTATCGGCATCTCACTAGACTCTGTCTTGGACGCTTCATTATCTAAAATAGACATTGCTTTACAAATGGGGGGGTATCCAACTAATCTGTCCTGTTCTGCATTTTGTGGAGAGGGCTCTAAGGGTTGAGTAAAGACATGTATTAGCTGGCACAGGTGTGTATCTGTAAGCGCAGTCACACACCCCTGAGCTAAAGAAGTGTGCAAGTAGGTACCTGATCCTTAACAGCTGTTCATGTGTGCTAACCATGTGGGCAGTAAAACTGATGTTTTTTCGGGGCAGATACTTTAGGAGGGTACATTTTGCACCCACATAGGCATCTGTGTCTAGACACTGTTACAGTCAGTGGAGAGCTAGTCAAAACAGTGCAGTCTAGACAGCAAGAATTGGAAATATGACTCTTCCATTATTACATAGCTCTTTAAGTAGAAGTGATCAAATTGGAGGGCATTTTATTGCTCATAGAATTTTGTAAATAAATTCAAGTTATTAAATAGTTTATTGTAGGCCTGCAGCTTGTCCAGTTTGAGAGTCGAGCTCTACTCTCAATGTATAACACAGCAAACTGAACTATCCTCAGTCAATTTCTGCATCTCATTGATTTTAGGGGAGTTCTTTGAAGTTAATAGACAGCAACTAAATCTTAATATTGAGAAGAAACAACTATTTCTCTTGGCTTGATCAGTTTATGTTTTGTCTCTGGCTTGTCTGTGTTTTATGTGCAGGCTCTGTAGTCTTAATCAGAGCTTAAAGTTGCAAGTATTTTGTCACTAAAGTACTCAGATATGTATCAGAATTTATTCACTAAAGTAGTACTTTTTTTCTTTTGCCACTTTGCATAA
This sequence comes from Gymnorhina tibicen, assembly GCA_013399875.1. Classification (NCBI taxonomy): domain Eukaryota; kingdom Metazoa; phylum Chordata; class Aves; order Passeriformes; family Artamidae; genus Gymnorhina; species Gymnorhina tibicen. Next base: position 270,637 of record VXAZ01003150.1, read on the forward strand.
TTTTTAGGGGATTTTGTGTAGTCTTAAATGTTGACATTTACAACTATATACAAACATACTACGCTGTCTCTAAAAGTAGCTGTCTGCATTGCATGCCGTTATATCAACAAAGTGCTGTCCTCTGCTATTTCTTTAAATCTGTGCAGAATTTCTCTTAATTTCACACTGGAGAGGATTCAGTCCAGAGCAATCCTGGAGTAAGTTTTCCATAGGGTAGCAGAAGTGTATCTGGTATACTTTTTAGGATCAGTTGAAGGCAGTTAGGGAAGAAATCTTCATGTTCTTCTCTGGTGGTCATCATTAAAAGGTTTTTTTGGTGGTTTTGTTTGTTTGGGTTTTTTGTTTTGTTTTGTTTTGTTTTTTCTCCACCTTCTCCTCTGAATTTGTATTTCTTAAAAGGAAGGAGTCTTTTCTGGAAGCTGCAAGTCAATTACAAGAAGAGATCAAGAGTACGTTGCATGATTGATATTGGTTATGGGATCAAGTCTCCCTGCTGTGTCAGATGAGTGGTTTGTTTAGCCCCATCTGCTGCCCTTGACAGTAGTAATTGGGCAGGCTCTTGAGGGAGAATGCAGGAGCCTGGCTACTTTTTGAAGTTCATTCTTCTTATGCTCCTACAGCACTCAAGGTCATTGGACTAATAATACCAGAGGGTGCATTCCATCATAGTTTTGGAAAAGTCCAACTTTGAGACTCAGTGAATTAAGAATGAAAATTTGAAAATAAATCTATTACTTGCTTCAGTTTCTACTTGTTGCTAGCCAGATGTGAAAGGAGGAGGAGTTCAGCTGTCAGAGGAATAAAGGTTTTAGGGGGATGGTGCAGGACAAAAAATTACTTGTGTGCTGGGTCATAAGGACATGCTTGCAAAAACAGGGTTAAAGAGAAAGAGCAGAATATTGTTACTAAAGTGGTTCCGTAACATCGTTGTCAGCAGTCTATAAGGTATGTGACTAAGCGGTAGGTATATGAGTCAACTATGAAAGATAAGCAAAGCTTGACTTTTCTGGCCAAAACAGGTTATGATGCAAAAATTCTCACAGCCCGAACAGCTTTGTTGCTATGCTTTCAGAATAGGCTGTGAATGAATGTCTGTAAATTTCTAATCTGCATAGGCAGAAATATGGTAACTGAGTAAGTTCTTTTCCGACTTGAGTTTTGGTGGTAGGGTATGTTGCTGTTGTTTCTTAGATGAATAATGAGGAAGGGACATCACCATCTTGCTGAACAGTTATGCTGAACAACCTCTTGCACAAAAAATCCTGAAGTTTTGGAATCTGAGAGAAGAGGGTATGTTAGAGAACAATCTCTGTGTGCAAGTCCTATCCATACATTCATTCTCTGACTGTTCATTAATGTCCACTGTCAGAAACAGATTACCAATGTAGACAATCTTTTTACTTCAGCAAATGGGGACATGCTTCCAGTAGCTCATTTTGGAGAGACTGGTCTCAGCCATGAACTCCAGATTAGGATTTTTGTTTTAAAGCAGAGACTGACTTTAATTGTTTTAAGAGAAGAAAACAGTATGTAAAAAAACCCAAAACAAAACCACAACAAGCCCCAGAAGCCCAAACAACAACCCCACAATGTTTTGTTTATAATGAGTAATGCATGCAATTTTGAATAAATCAGTCATGCACATGAAACACTGTTCTAGAAAATGCTCTAAAAATTTATTTCTTCAAAACCATCTTTAGTGTGAAATAAGAGGTATCAACCTATATGTGGTAGAAATGAGATGGCAACTTGTGTTTTTTCCAGTGTTTGTGCAACCTCCATAAAAGGTTGCCTGTAAATTTGCCCATGTTTTCTGATACCCCTGTGTATTTCCATTACTGGAGAGTAACACTCCATATAGTCCTGAAAAAACTGTATTACTGTGAAAGGTTTGTTTTACTTGGTAACCGTGAAGGTGGTTTCCAACTGGCTAATTCGTTTTGAGAGTTAGCAAATAAGGTTTGGAAGGATAGAAAGAATTTTTAATAGGGGCTGAACTAGTAAAACCTCCTCATGAGTTTGTGTTTTCTGTTGGTATTTGGCAGTGAATTTTAGAAACCAAGAAATTTAGCTGTTCCTGGAGGTTACATTTTGGAGAGAACTGCCACATTCTGGTCCTTGCCATATTCAGATTAGTGTTGATATTTAAGTATTAGATAGAATACTATTCAGTTCTAATCCTCCCCCTCACTTGTGGGGAAATTTGGATGAAAGAAATTATTTGCTTCAGATGGGTGCGAGGGAAAAGGTACCTGGTGGTATTAATATTGTTTTGAAATTAAAGCTCTTAGTTTAAAAATTACTCAGAAAGAAAATTTGAATCTTCTTTTATGCCAGTAGGTGGCATTATTGGTATGTAACCAGAAACTGCTTGTAAGGTACATCTCTAGCTTGTTTCACCACTTACACTTTAAAACAAGGTTTCACATTTTATAGGCTAATTATACTTACATTTCAGATCTGAAAAAATAGAAGTCAAATATGTAACATTTCAAGGTGTGTTTAGACTCATATTTCAACACTGCCTAACTATAAGATTGTTTTGGTTTTTTTATTTATATGACAAGAAACTTGCAATGTAATGTTATTGTTACCTTTACTTGCAAATTCATACTCCCTGATTTTTAACAGTGACTTGACTTGTTCCTCTGGAATAGAACTAGGGATCGTTTTCAGAACCCATGAATTACGCTTCAGCAAACAGATACATGCTTGAAATTGGTTATAAAATGCATATGTATTACTGCAGCTGAGGCAAATCCAATTATTATTGTCTAAAGTCAAACTAAGGAAATAAAACTATTGCTGGAAGTAGAAATGGTATTTTGGAAAATCTAAAAGTAAACCCCAGTTTGTTTCAACACAGACGTGGAAAAACTGGCTTGTAATAGCTGGACTATTACTAGTCATATCTAAGGATGGTAAGAATCGCATAGAAGTCTGAGTTGATGTAAGCAATTAATGAGTACTACTACACACTGGGAGAGATGGATGCCTGTACAAAAGCTCCGAATTGCTGTATAGGCGTGTTTGTTGTCATAACATGGTGGTGTGGCTTGTTCAGTAAGTACAGGTGCTTTTACTTGACTTGGGACACAACTGGAGGCAATTGTCTGTGTGTTGTCACACAGATACCCTCAAAAAGAATTCAGTGTTTTCTAAAAGTTAGCATATGACTGACTAATAAAATAACATAAAATATCTGTGATGTTTGTGACAGAGACGTTAACAACTGCAATGTCACAGGAGTGACATCTGAGGAATCAGCTCCCAGGATATAATTGTCACCTCTGTTGTCTGACAAAATTTAAATTTGTTAGAGACTACATTATGAGGGAACAGAGTTGCTTTTCTGTTGACTGCTCTCTTTTTCACAAGTAAAGAAAACATAAAGGCAGATTACTTCAGAAAATCGTATAGCATCTAGAATGAATGGGATTTCTGCTCCTGAGGCAAGGAATACCTCAGCCCATCCTCTCTAACCTGAACACCAAATTCAAAGTCACTACTGTTTCAAGAACTGGAGAAGTCAGCTTTTCACCTCATTGTCTGCAGAGGGCACTCGTTTCTTTGATTTTAGATGTACTGTGTCTTTTTTCTGTGTCATCTTAAGGTATTTAAAATGTTCTTAATTAACTGTATCACCAGTCCTTTAAACTGCCAAAATTCTGCAGTGGATTCTTTCTTTTTGGTAAAACTCTTTGGTTTGTCTTTATATGCAAGCAAAGGTCCAATTAACCAGTAACAAAGAGAGTGTTTACTTGTTTGTAGACAGATAAATCACAGGTTTAGTTAAAGAGTGCTGCTTCTTTTGATATGCAAGTTTTTTATGCCATTACTCCTTGATTCCACCTGCATCATTATCTTGTATTTGGAGGTATTCTGGAACATCATATTGATGGAGTTCTACTTCCCTTTGGTTTAATGATTGCTTATAAGTTACTAAAAGTAGTTTTCCAAACATTTGGGACACTGAGAATGTAAGTAGTAGTAGTAATATCCTTCCGTATACATTGTTTTTTCTGCTTTACGTGGCATTTTCCTGTGGTTCTCAAAGTCTTTAGGGGGGAAAAAAAAAGATACGTCAGAACTAGCAGTATTAATAATTTGTTTTGGAAAGGAAGCAGAGTTGATGCCAGCAAAACTATTTGTAAACTTGTGGTTTTAATTTTCATGTTCTGTTACGTACACTGTATGTTGTCTGCAAAGTACAAGATTATTGGGATTGCAGTGATTGCTGACTAACAGTAATTAAGAAATTAGTAGTAAGATTTGTTTGAGAAACTGAGCTGTCAGTCACTTGCAGATCTAAGTTGATACAATTACTTCTTCTTGTACTTAACAAACAAAAACCCCCCACATATTATGAGCCTTTGAAAATGCAGATGAGTATGAGAAAAATGTTTGCATGCGAGGCAAATGAGAAAACAGAATGCACTTAGACAGAGACATTGAAAATATCCTTGCAAAAAAATTCTTTTTTTTTGTATAATTGAGCAGTTACACTCTTTTGTATTTTATATGATAGCTTTTATAAGTTGACTTTGACGTTGCTTTGAACTGTGAAGCTTGTGTTACTATTATTTAACTTACATTCGTGTTTCCTTGCCAATCAGTTTGTGCTGTACAGAAAGATGAACCTTGTAGTTTCTGTATAGAGCCAGGTTGGTTCAGTTGCATGAATTAACTCTGGCACAGCACCACAGGAAATGTTAATGTAATTTAAAAATTTAAAGAAACGTGGTGTGTGCTCTTCCCTTCACATGGATGTTTTAGTTGCAAGATAGCTATTTTTGTTCAGAAAATTAAATTAATGATAACAGGAGTCTGGAGGCAGTCTAATAAACCTTGCCTTCAAACCAGGGTCAGCTTTGACACACAGAGCCTTCAGTTCTTGAATTTTGCCGTGTATCACCAAGGAACCTCCTATGCAGCCTGTTGCTGTGCACTGCCTTTGGCATTTTTCCCTGGTTGGAATTTGCTGTGCAACAACTTGCAACCGTTCCCTCTTTTCCTTTTGTTGTGTCCTGTCATCTCTGTAATTTCCATTTAATAGTTGAAGGCAGTGATTAGATTTCTGCAAATAACAACCCTTGCTCCACCTTAACCTTCTCTTCCAGGCTGCACGCACCAAGCTCCCTGAGCTTCTCCTTGTGTAGGATATACTCCAGTACACACTGGTGTATTCCTGCTGCACTGTCTCTTGTTTGCTAATGCCTCTCTTTCACTGTGGGCCCCAAAACTGAACAGAGTCATCCAGGGACAGTGTAAGGAGTGCTGAAAGAAAAGGGAATAACCACTTTTTGCTGTACTCTTCCAAATGCAGCCCAGGATGTGGTTAAGTCTTTGTTAGCATGGGGGAGCACCTCTGGGTCCAGGCCCCCTGGTGCTTTCCTGAGCACCTGCTTCCTAACCACTGACCCCGACCTCCGCACTTGTGTTGGCTTACATCGTCACAACATATTGTCTTTGTTGACTGCGTAAAATTTTTTAATAAACAACATGATAGCATAAACAATTACTTTAAACATACCAGAATAATTAAGTCTCTTGAGTGCATCTGTAGAGGGTCTCATGGCAGTATTGTTCTTTATGAAATTGTCCTACTGAAGTAATACTTGGAAGCTGTCCTAGGAAAAAATGCATAACATGAATGGGTAGCACTCACTGTTAGAAAATTGTCTATCTTTGAATTCTTAAAGGAGCTAGCAATGGTAACTATCCTTGTAACTCCGTATGTGTATAATTGATATAGTACCAGAAGGAAAGAGAGCCACAGAGCCTGCACCAGTTTCTGAAGGGCTCAGATAACTGCAGATGAGTAAGTTACACTTCTGTTAGGCAGCTTGGTTGAGTGCCTAACAGAGAAGCAGTACAGTGTGGACAGATGTGATAATGGCCTTCAACAGGGCTTTTCTAGAGGGAGGGGAAAAAGGGAGGGTCTGCAGTTATGTCTTTTCAAAGTCGTGCTTTGAAAGAGTCAACAGCCATGTGGATAAGGATTATCTAATCAGAGTGATGTCCTTGGATTTCTTAAAAATAATTTTAAAAAATTGATTATCAAGGTCCTTAATCAGCCTGTTAAACTAAGGTATGATAGAATGGGATGGTCCTCCCATGGGTTAATAATTGGTGAAAACTCAACTTGGTACAGTGAGTATCCCAAGTGAGCTATTAGCACCCAAGAAAGATCTTGAAGTCATCGTAGGTTATATTAATGAAAATGTGGTATCAGTGTTTGGTGAGGAACAAGCACATTGAATTTTGAGAATTACTTGGAAAGGAACAGGGAATAAAGTAGAAAATGAGCTGTAGAAGTATAAATAACATATGGCATTCCTTGGTCATGAATACTGTATGGATGCCTGTCACCTGCAAAAGAAAGGGCAGGAAAACTGGAAAGCATGGGCAGCAAGGACCGTCAGAGGTAAGGGAAGGTTGGTTAAAGCATGGTGCTCATAATGCCAAGGTTGGGGGGTTGATCTCTGTATGGGCCATTCACTCAAGAGCTGGAATTGATGATTCCTGTGGGCCCCTTCCAACTCAGAATATTCTGTGATTCTGGGAAGATGATCAAATAGATGAGGTGTCTTAACCTTGGAAAGCAGTTACAACTCCTGTTTTATACTGGAAATTCAGTCTTCAGATTGGACTGCTTTTTTTACAGCAATGAGGACAAGTTTAAAAAAAAGCCCTCCAGGAAGCTGAGAAGAAGCTACATAAGCACTGCTAGCCAGGGTAGTTTATATTGATTTATTGTATTCTGCAGAGAGGAAGAACAAACAGAATTTCAGTATTATTTCAAATGATAGTGATGAGTGTACTTGATGGGACAGGAAGGCATAACAAACTTACAAACTGGATAGCTGCTGACTTTCTGAAAGAGCACTGGGAAGCTGGTTAATAATGGAAGAAGGACATGCTGCTGCATGCTCTTTGGGAATGGATTGATCACTGAGAGTAGATTCTTATGTGAAGCTGACCCTTTGACATGGTATAGTAATAGCAGCTGAGAAATACAGCTTCTGGAAAGCAAGGGCTTAGACAAGATTTGAATTGTCCTCAACTTCCTGTAGACTTGCAGAATGTGTAAAGAGGGATGATAGGCATCAAGGACCAGTCAGGGCCCTTCTGACACAACCCTTGTAAAAATGCTTATTTGTTGCATCTGTGTTGGACAATGGGAAAAAGAGGAATGAGACTTGTACCAAGTCCTTCTGACCCCACTGGCCCCTTTAAAAGTGATCTCAGAGAAACACCTGCTAAACCTGACAACCACTTGAAAGTTGATTTGGCAAAAAAAATGTCTCCAGTATTTTAAGACTGATTTGTCCATTATTTTCTTACTGTAGTCAGTCTTTGTTGCTTCTTTTTTCTTTGCTCTGTTTTGTTGTTGGTTGGGGGTTTTTTGTTTGTTTTGAATTGGTGGGTTTGGGGTTCTTTCCTCTAAACTATATCATGGAGCATCAAACTGCTAGCTAGCGGATACCTGGGTCATTATTTTTATTTATCTTTTACATGGCTTAAGATTTGCTTTTCCTACCAGTGATGATTGTGTGTGGGTTATGAACAGGGGGAGAGCACAACCTTTCCTGCAGGGTCGGTCTCCTGAGTTGCCTGTATTTTTCTGAAATAATGGATTCTTGAAGATGTTTGTTCTTTATTTCCTTGCGTTCAGCTGGGAGGGAACACTTAGAGGAAAGTTGGGAATGTTCTCTTGGGAAGGCCCATTCCAGCCAAATTTTATCTCCTGTAGATCAGCATGTCTCAGAAGGCTATGCCATATGCTATGGCATTGGGCATGTTTGTTGGGTGGTACTGAAAACAATTTCAATAGCCACAAAGCATAAGGGTAGAAGGAAAGAGGTTTATGCTTTTTGTCAAATGCTGGTTGCCTCTATTACTGTGCTTTCAGAGAAAGATTGAAATACAAGGAATTAAAACATATTCATATCATATCACTGACCTGTAAAGTTATATAGAAGAAAGTTTGAGAGAATATACTGTGAATTTTGATTTCTTTTTTTGCTTCGAATGTGTAAATGCTACATTTCTATTGAGACTCCGTGTTTCAGGGCTAGTTTCCATTAATATGCAGTGGTAGTATAGATGAGACTATTTGCTAAAATAATACAATCTGCTGACCTGAAGCTCTCTACTTGTATTTGTTTTAGGGGTTGTTTCTCTATTGGCTGTTCATCCTTCTACAGTAAATACGATTGGAAAACAGCTCCTGCCAAAAACATTTGGACAGTCTAATGTCAACATTGCACAACAAGTGGTAAGGAGACTTTGTAGGGAGTTTTTAAAATTGTTTCTTTGTTTGTGGGGTGTGGGCTTTTTTGGGTTGTTGGAGGGGTATTTTGTTTGGGGTTTTTTTTGTTTGGGAGGGGTTTGTTTGTTTTGTTTGGGTTTTTTTTAAATTTTTTTTTATTGCTTGTACTATTGTTTACACATACTGCAAATCTGACATAGCCTGGTAGTCTGTATCACTTGTCATGGGCAGATAATCTAAGGTTGTTCCTAATTTTAGTAGACTTATGTTTAAAAAAATGTGTATTGCACAAAGAAATTCAAAGATGACTCTCCAATCAACATTGTTTCCTCACTATTCAGGTGGCTTTATCTTTTGTTAGTCTTGCCATTTAAAGTCAGTGTCTCTTTCAGATTCCGCTTTGAAATCTGGCATAGGGAAATGTAAATGAAGTCCATAAACACATTTTTATGGAGATTTGAGTTAGGTGGAACAAAATTGAAAACAGAACTATATTTTAGTGCTTAATTTAAGTAGTCTTTTGCTGAAATACTTATTTCAAGCCTTGTGTGACATTTATGAAATTAGATGTTTCAAAGAATCTTACAATGCAATAGATAATGCATAGGTTATACTAATTCTTGAAGTAATCAAAATTAAAATTTGGATGTGAGTAGAATTGGTCTCAATGTTCTGGAAAGCAACTGTAACATGTAAACATCTGAACTAGAATGTCTTACATTTGGGTTTCTTCTTGATAGGAAAGCAGTTTCCTGTCTGCCTTTCCCATCTCTTAAGCTGGGTCTAAGGAGAGTTTTATAATTGAGGCTGCCTGAATCTATAAACTGTACCCCTTCACTTGTACAGATATAGTGCAGATCATTCACTGTGCTATATTTCCAACAGTGGTGGTGACTTAACTGCTTCCTGTAGCCACTTGGAAGTGAGTTTAAATGAATAAAATTGCTCTTTCAGTAGGAGGTGTTTTATCAATAAATTCCTAAAAGTATCAAAACCAGGAGAGAACAATGCACACTTCATTTCTTCCTTAGTAGTGTTGAGTATTTCAGGACACTCCTGAGTGCAGTAGAGGTCCAGGGTTTACTGCTGTCAGTTTGTTTTTTTCTCCAGCTGTAATTCCTCTCTTCCTCACCCCCCTGCCCCTTTACTGGTTTGGCTCTCATCTTATTGCAGAATGATACAAATTCTAGGTGTGGTGCCATGGTGGGGCTGCTCATGGAATTCGTAAGCTAGGGAATTAGAGAGCAGGTCTCTCTGCAAGCAAGGTGTTAAATCATCTCTTGCAGTCTTCTGTCACTGCATCCTAGGGAATAGAAACTAGCTAACAGCTTTCATCAGTTCTCCGTGTAGTCTACGTACTTGAATAGCACACGGGTGGTTTTCACGCTCTTTGGAGACATTTGGTGAGCCAGACCTGTTGGTATCAGTACTGATAGTATTTTTTTTCATGGGAAGAAACTGAGTGGGTTCACATGTGTCCTGTGCTAGCATTCCCCACCCTCAGTTCCATTCCCTGCAATCGGAAGTTTTGGTTATGAAAAGCAATAGAGGAGATTATTTGGCTTTTCATAAGAGACAGAAAGTTTTCAAGTATGGTACAAAGCTGCTGGAAAGGAGTACCTAAGATATTCTAGCTGTCAGAAGTGGATGTAACAAATTTATACATTAACTGCTCAGAGAGGTGGCATAATAGAAAGAGAATATTTGGGAAAAAATACAGCTGTTTGTCTTTTCAGGCAGCTGAAATCACGGACATCTAGCAGTCACTAAACTCCCTTTGGCAGCGTATATGTAACTTTCACACATGAAATGTTTCATTTTCAGTTTTTGTATTTTACTCTTGTTGAGGCTAAACTATTGAAGCTGGCCCGAGGAAGAAAAATTAGGTTTTGCTGCTCAGACAGAATGTAGCTGCAGGAAAATATGGCAGGCTTGTGGGTGGTCATGGGTTTAGGTTTGTTTGATGTTTTTTTCATTTACCTGTTGTCAGGTATGCAACCTACTGTTTCCACAGGGAGATAAATGTACCCCAAAAAAGTAGGCATGTCTTTCTTCAAAAGAGTAATCTGTATGGTATCATTTTTCCCCCTAAATCCATATTTTCCAGAAAGTTACATTTAAAACAATTCAGAGATAAAAAACATCACCTGCAAAAGTGGGTGTTTTGTTTAGCTAGCTTCAGAGGTTAAGAGGGCACAGTTTTATGTGCTAGTGTATGTATTATTACTTCCGATCAAATTAACACATCTTCAGGACCATTCACCTGGAGGCTGGAAGACTGTGATTAGCCAAGTGTGTGCTCTTAACGTGTTTGCAATGGAATGGTTTTGCCTAATTTGATGTCACTCACTGCAGTGATGAGGAAAGTTCACCCTTATTCTTTCCCACCTCTAATGTAGTAGTTTTGACTCTAGTGATAGAGGCTGACACTGGGAGAGGGGCTTCTTGCAACAGCTCTGCATTTTCTCTCTGGTTTTACTGATTTTCAGGTTTTCTTACGTTCATACTTTAACTGTAATTTACTGCAGCATCCTTGTACATAATTTGGTAGGGTTGGGGAGTTTTTTTCCCTCCTTTTTTCCCCCTCCCTTTTCCTTGGAGGGAGAGAGTGTGTGTGTGTTTTGATCTTGTCTGAGTTAGTGTTGAAAAGTGTTAAGAAATCCAGCAAGCACGAAAACCTCATTTAAGGAGGTTAAAATAGAAATGCTCATAACTTAGGGAGTGCTCTAACTATATTAACCATAGTCTGAAGTTTTTTATGCTAGTGTGTATAAATTAGATGCATCTAAGAGAAGCATGTAGAGAAAAGTACTAGTGTTTGGATAATGCATCATTGCAATTGTGTTGCTTGGATATCTTGGAATTCTTACCATTTTCCAAATTATTTTATCTTTACTCTAGGTTATCGGTACACCTCAGAGACCTTCAGCGCAAAATACTATCCTGGTAGGGAGCCCACATACACCTAACACACATTTTGCATCACAGAACCAGACTGGAGATTCTTCGCCGTGGTCTGCTGGGTGAGCAAAATGAAAGCTAGAAAGGATTAATAAATTGTTGGAACTTGTGTTTTAAATGTTGTGATAGTGTGTGTTCTGCTCAGGGTAGCAGCGTGGGAAAGTCTGTTTACCTTTTCATCAAGACCACTTCACCACTGAAGTCTATTGTGCTAAAATAGGGAGTAGTCACACAATAACAAGTACTTCTTCATTTCTTGTAAAAGAATGCAGGATATTTTCTGTAAACTCTGGTAGATATTCTGACATTACTAACATTTAGAGAATTTAGCTCCTAAAAGGACACAGGAATTTGCTGACTTCCTTCTATGTTTTCTCTTATGCTGGTGTATTTTCGGAAAAATACAGTATATTTCTGATTGAACAAGGGTATCCCAGAGTATCATTTGAAATAAGGATGTAGTCCTTTTTCGGAAAAAGTATTAAATACAAGGAATGCATTCTTTTGGTGTGGTTTTTTCATGCAAGCTTGTTTTAAGGGCATCTTGTTAAATGTAGTTGCTTTAAGACTAAATTTATTATCAGTGGTCTGTTCCACATAAATAGATTTCTGCTTTGGAATTATACAGTGAAATGAGATGTAAGAATTGAGACTTCCCCTTGCTGAAACTAATTTTGTTGATACTTGTATTTTTCCTCTAGTTACAAGGAACTTTTTATTTAAAAAACTTTGCAAAGCAGAAAACTTCGTTATACTGCTTGTATCTTGTAACTTTGAAGTTCTAATAGCAATTTCATATACTGTATAACTTCAAATCTGTGTTATAGTAATAGTGTAATGTTTAGTGAGTTCAACCAATACCAGACTTTGTCTGTTCAGTCAGTTATCAGTATCAAATTGCATAGAAAATGCTCAATCTATGTGCTACTTTAAATTAAAAATAAAAATTTTTTAAAAGGACAAAAAAGTTCTCTCCTCTAATTCAGTTTTCATGTTTTAGTATTTATCTCTTTATCTCTTCTTGTCTTGAAGTTTGGAAGGTTTTCTTTATTGGCTTCGTCAAGGAATATCCGTGTTGTTAATGTATTGTCTGCTACTGGAAACATTTCAGGCCAGATCGGATAGAGCTTTGGGCAACCTCATTGAGTTGAAGATACCCTGGCTCAGTGCAGGGGGGTTGGACTAGATGACCTTTAAAGATCCCTTCCAACCCAAACTATTCTATGATTTTGTGATTTTACTGGAGCTAGCAAAGTTGGCGAAAGAATAAATTTTGTATTGTGTTTCAGCATCAAGATACTAGAATTGTTTATAAATATTGTAAATTGTAGGGGAAAAAATGTAGGAGAGAATGTTGGGAAGGGATAAGAAGCAGAAGAAAAGGGAAGGCTTGGGTTTTTTACAGCAGTGTGCCTGTATTTGAAAAAGAGACATCAAATATTCCAAAATTCAAATCTTCTTAAAATATATATTATACGTATATTTAGGAAGCGGAACAAAAAAGGCGAGAAGAATGGCAAGGGTTTACGTCATTTCTCTATGAAGGTTTGTGAGAAGGTACAAAGAAAAGGAACCACCTCATACAATGAGGTGGCAGACGAGTTGGTTGCAGAATTCACTACCACTGATAATCACATTTCACCAAATGAATCAGTAAGTATATGGGAAGTCAATTACATGTGAACTGAATGGGGGAAGAGAAATTTCTTTTGAGATTTTTCTGTTTTTCCTACTGCTAAATGAAACAGTTCAGACATTAACTGAGTTTAGCCATTTGCTGTAATATGTTTGTTTTCAAATATTTTTGACACAGGTATTTTTTTGATTAATGCACTATGTCTACAGCAGGCTTATGACCAGAAGAATATTAGACGACGTGTCTATGATGCCTTAAATGTCCTTATGGCCATGAACATTATCTCAAAGGAGAAGAAGGAAATCAAATGGATTGGTCTACCTACTAACTCGGCTCAGGAATGTCAGAATTTGGAGGTATATGCATTTGGAAATTCACAATGGCTTTGTGTTTGAGTAAATGTTTACAGCTTTAATATGTTCTGATACAATATGTGCCTACAATCTTCTGAGATAGCAACATAGAATAGTAGGGTCCTCTTAGAGTGTTTCTATTTTTTTGTATGTACTGAACAAAAACTCTTCAACATCCAGATTGTTCAAGTGTGTCT
>VXAZ01003150.1:284082-344841 GCA_013399875.1 Gymnorhina tibicen
TGCCAAAGTGAGGGGGAAAGTGGAACAAAAGTGTTTTGGAGCCTTATCTACAAAGGGATAATTCTAATTTTTGTTTGATACTGATAATTGATTTTTCATTTAATACTGTAATTGCTATCTAGATAAAGTAAATACAGGGTGTCTAATCATGAATTGAGATTTATTTGAATATCATCCCAAGTGAAAATTATTAGTTAAGAGAGTGATACTTGGGGCATAATTAATAGGGTGAGTATGGAAGGTGAAGTGGTTCCAAGATGACAATGCTGTGTGCTGAACAGGGAACCAGCTAACTGGAGGGATTTTAAAAGTAGATCTCCTTGGATCTGTCTCACAAAGTATGGCATTGCCAGCAATTTTGGAGCAAAAAAAAAAAAAAGGAAGGCTTGCCCGGNGGATCTGTCTCACAAAGTATGGCATTGCCAGCAATTTTGGAGCAAAAAAAAAAAAAAGGAAGGCTTGTCCAGCTGGATTTGATGTCATGACTGATAATGTCCTAAAGAAGAGTAGGATAATATTAGTACTGAAGTAAAAAAGCAACTTAGAATGTAATAATGCACAGTGAAGGTTCATGCATTTAAGATGGGAACAGTGATATCTTGCGATTAAAAGAAAGTGAGAACTTGTTAATTGGCTGTCACAAGAGGAGGAAAGAGTTCTGTCAACCANGTCCAGCTGGATTTGATGTCATGACTGATAATGTCCTAAAGAAGAGTAGGATAATATTAGTACTGAAGTAAAAAAGCAACTTAGAATGTAATAATGCACAGTGAAGGTTCATGCATTTAAGATGGGAACAGTGATATCTTGCGATTAAAAGAAAGTGAGAACTTGTTAATTGGCTGTCACAAGAGGAGGAAAGAGTTCTGTCAACCATTGAGTGATTAAGCCACGAGTGTAATACAGTGACTTTCTGAAGGCTAATGAATAATTTGTACAATTGTCATGCCTAATAAAGTTTATTTTGCTATTCTGTCTGATACTGTTTAGCTTCACCCTTAACACTGTTGAAAATCAAGCCAAATAGTTTATAAGGAACATAGGAGTTTGAGGGCTTCCTCATCCACTATTTATTTTTTTAAATGTTATTAAACTTGTCCTTTGTCTGTAAATTAGAATATTAGATTTGGTAAAATGTGTCCTGGTAATCAAAAACAGAGGGTGTGGGGCAATTAATAAGGTTTGTGTCTTTAAATAGTCTATAAGGCAGTGTAGTTTACTTGTATGTGATAAAAAAATATTTCAGTGAGTTTTATGGTTTTTGGAGGGAGGCAGTCATTTGGCTTATTTCCTAAAGCTGAATTGTAAGACTTGATCTATCCTTTTAAATTTTTTTTTTTNGAGCTAGCAAAGTTGGCGAAAGAATAAATTTTGTATTGTGTTTCAGCATCAAGATACTAGAATTGTTTATAAATATTGTAAATTGTAGGGGAAAAAATGTAGGAGAGAATGTTGGGAAGGGATAAGAAGCAGAAGAAAAGGGAAGGCTTGGGTTTTTTACAGCAGTGTGCCTGTATTTGAAAAAGAGACATCAAATATTCCAAAATTCAAATCTTCTTAAAATATATATTATACGTATATTTAGGAAGCGGAACAAAAAAGGCGAGAAGAATGGCAAGGGTTTACGTCATTTCTCTATGAAGGTTTGTGAGAAGGTACAAAGAAAAGGAACCACCTCATACAATGAGGTGGCAGACGAGTTGGTTGCAGAATTCACTACCACTGATAATCACATTTCACCAAATGAATCAGTAAGTATATGGGAAGTCAATTACATGTGAACTGAATGGGGGAAGAGAAATTTCTTTTGAGATTTTTCTGTTTTTCCTACTGCTAAATGAAACAGTTCAGACATTAACTGAGTTTAGCCATTTGCTGTAATATGTTTGTTTTCAAATATTTTTGACACAGGTATATTTTTGATTAATGCACTATGTCTACAGCAGGCTTATGACCAGAAGAATATTAGACGACGTGTCTATGATGCCTTAAATGTCCTTATGGCCATGAACATTATCTCCAAGGAGAAGAAGGAAATCAAATGGATTGGTCTACCTACTAACTCGGCTCAGGAATGTCAGAATTTGGAGGTATATGCATTTGGAAATTCACAATGGCTTTGTGTTTGAGTAAATGTTTACAGCTTTAATATGTTCTGATACAATATGTGCCTACAATCTTCTGAGATAGCAACATAGAATAGTAGGGTCCTCTTAGAGTGTTTCTATTTTTTTGTATGTACTGAACAAAAACTCTTCAACATCCAGATTGTTCAAGTGTGTCTGAGTTTTGGGCTTCCAAAAGCCCATCTGAGTCCTTTGGGGTCTCTGAAATACCTGCTTCGGAGGCATAGAAAGGCTCAGGAATCATGTCTGGGCATAGAGCAATGGTAGGGGATACAACAGCACAGTCACCCCAAGACACCAACCNTCTTCTGAGATAGCAACATAGAATAGTAGGGTCCTCTTAGAGTGTTTCTATTTTTTTGTATGTACTGAACAAAAACTCTTCAACATCCAGATTGTTCAAGTGTGTCTTTGTTTAATTCTTCTGCGTCAAATATAGCTTTTACATGTGAAATGGTTCTGAGTGGAAGGTAGTCAAAGATTAATGTGTATTTCCAACCTTGCAGTAGTGGTGCTCAGGAGTCAGGAAGATTTGTTTTCTCCAGATGCCAAACAGATAATAGATCTGTGACGACAGATATTGCATGTAGATCAGTTCATACAGGCATCTCCATTGCTGCAGGTCTTAGCTTTTTGTGACGATTCTCTTATGTGAATATGTCAGACTTTCTTATTGCATGTCTTGGGGAAGAAGTGAAATGCTTTATACTGAAAGAGATTCATAAGTTCTGATAGGATTTTTTTACTATCCTGAGATTTGCAGAATAATAAAGATAACTAAGGTTTACTGAAGTAAATTCACTTTATCAGAACTGAATGAGGCTTTGTATTTATTCTTAATAGTCTAAATTTCCTTCAGCAGGACTAAAACAAATCAGTGTAGAAGCTGCCAAAGTGAGGGGGAAAGTGGAACAAAAGTGTTTTGGAGCCTTATCTACAAAGGGATAATTCTAATTTTTGTTTGATACTGATAATTGATTTTTCATTTAATACTGTAATTGCTATCTAGATAAAGTAAATACAGGGTGTCTAATCATGAATTGAGATTTATTTGAATATCATCCCAAGTGAAAATTATTAGTTAAGAGAGTGATACTTGGGGCATAATTAATAGGGTGAGTATGGAAGGTGAAGTGGTTCCAAGATGACAATGCTGTGTGCTGAACAGGGAACCAGCTAACTGGAGGGATTTTAAAAGTAGATCTCCTTGGATCTGTCTCACAAAGTATGGCATTGCCAGCAATTTTGGAGCAAAAAAAAAAAAAAGGAAGGCTTGTCCAGCTGGATTTGATGTCATGACTGATAATGTCCTAAAGAAGAGTAGGATAATATTAGTACTGAAGTAAAAAAGCAACTTAGAATGTAATAATGCACAGTGAAGGTTCATGCATTTAAGATGGGAACAGTGATATCTTGCGATTAAAAGAAAGTGAGAACTTGTTAATTGGCTGTCACAAGAGGAGGAAAGAGTTCTGTCAACCATTGAGTGATTAAGCCACGAGTGTAATACAGTGACTTTCTGAAGGCTAATGAATAATTTGTACAATTGTCATGCCTAATAAAGTTTATTTTGCTATTCTGTCTGATACTGTTTAGCTTCACCCTTAACACTGTTGAAAATCAAGCCAAATAGTTTATAAGGAACATAGGAGTTTGAGGGCTTCCTCATCCACTATTTATTTTTTTAAATGTTATTAAACTTGTCCTTTGTCTGTAAATTAGAATATTAGATTTGGTAAAATGTGTCCTGGTAATCAAAAACAGAGGGTGTGGGGCAATTAATAAGGTTTGTGTCTTTAAATAGTCTATAAGGCAGTGTAGTTTACTTGTATGTGATAAAAAAATATTTCAGTGAGTTTTATGGTTTTTGGAGGGAGGCAGTCATTTGGCTTATTTCCTAAAGCTGAATTGTAAGACTTGATCTATCCTTTTAAATTTTTTTTTTTTAATATAGCATCATGCCCTTTCGCATCTTTTGTTTTTTTCAACTGTGTACACTTGGGGGATAGGGGAGTGTTTGTTTTTCATCAAAACCAAACAGAAAACTGCATTCATGTGAATTTTTAACTTGAGTCATTTCTTTGCTAGTTGCACATTTTAAGGGTCTAAGAAAATAAGTTGTTTTCAGGGCCAGCAATCTGTTTATTCAGGATCTTGGCTGACAGTAGCAGTTACCTGGGAAGGAGGAAGAGTAGGACCTGGGGAACTACAGGCCAGTCAGCCTCACAGTCCCTGGGAATCTTATGGAATGGTCCATCCTGGGAGGCTATCTGTAAGTATGTGGAAGACAAGAAAGTGGTCAGGAGTAGTCAGTGTGGGGTCACCAAAGGCAAATTGTGCTTAACCAACCTCATTGCCTTCTGTGATGGGATAACAGACTGGGTAGAGGAGGGGAGAGCAGTGGATGTTGTCTACCTGGACTTTAGCAAGGCTTTTGACACTGTTTCCCACTGTATCATCATAGGCAAGCTCAGGGAGTGTGGTCTGCACGAGTGGATAGTGAGGGGGATTGAGAACTGGATGAATGACAGTGTCAGAGGCTTGTGACTGGTAGCACAGATTCTGGTTGGAGACCTGTAACTGGTGTCCCTCATGGGTCAGTGCTGGGTCCAGAATTGTTTAACTTATGCATCAGTGACTTGGATGAAGGGGCAGATGCCTCCTCAGCAAGTTCAGTGACAACACCAAGCTGGGAAGAGTGGCTGATACCCTGGAGTGCTGTGCAGCCCTTCAGAAGGACTGTGACAGGTTGGAGAGAAGGGCAGAGAAGAAATGTATGAAATTTAGCAAAGGCAAATGCAGGCATGTGGGGAAGAAAACCCCATGCACCTGTACGAGTTGGGGACAACCTGCTGGGAAGCAGCTCTGTGGGGAAGGACCTGCGGGTCCTGGTGGACAACAAGCTGTCCATGAGCCAGCAGTGTCCCTGTGGCCAAGAAGGCCAGTGGTGTCCTGGTGTGTATCAGAAAGAGCATTGCCAGAAGGTCAAGGGGAGTGATCCTGCCCCTCTGCTCAGCCGGGGTGAGGCACATCTGGAGTGCTGAGAGGGGCCCTCATCACTGTCTATCAGTATCTGACAGAGGTGTCAGAGGATGGATCCAAGCACCTCTCAGTGCTGCCAAGCGGTAGGACAAGAGGCAACAAGCAGAAGCTGATGCACAGGAAGTTCCACCTGAACATGAGGAAGAACTTTACAGTGTGGGTGACTGAGCACTGGAATAGATTGCCCAGAGAGATTCTGGAGACTCCTTTCCTGGAGATATTAAAAAGCCGTCTGAACACAATCCTGAGTTACGTGCTTAGGGGAACACTCCATGAGCAGGGAGGTTGGAATAGATAACCTCCAGTAATCCCTTCCAACCCTATCTATTCTGTGAGTGATGAGAGAAGGTATTTAGTGATGTTTTCTTTTGTAACTTTGTGGTTCAGGCATAATTGAGGCAGATACATTATCTTTCTATTTAATAGCCCTCAATATTTCTTCCACAAATTTTTACTCTTTTTTCAATATTTGCTTTTAATATTGGGTCGTTTGTGGCGGTGAGTCTCAGGTGCATGAGAAGCTTCTTATGAAACACCTTGTGTTTGGTTTTGAAGATACTACATTTAGTTGATATCTGCTGAATATTTTTTTTAATTGGAAGTGATGGTGATCTAGTCATTCCTTATTCACTTTCTCCATCCTATTCATTATTTTATAGGGATCTCTCATGTTCTCCCCCATTTTATTTCATTTCCTTTCAGTAGAGTCCTAATTTATCCATTATTATCGTGCATAAGTCTGTTGTGTATCACTGATGATCCTGATTGCTCTTTCATATGCTTGTCTTGAAAAAGGACCATCAGACCTACAGAATTCAAGATGTAAACATTCTGCTTCTTAGAGTAATGTAGTGATAATTTCTGTTTGGTTCTGTTTCTTGCCTAATAATTCAAATTTTTGGCTGTCATAGTATACTGACCTGATGGATTTTGCAGATACTGTAATATCTACGAATATAATTTTATTTCTACAGTATACGTGGATTAGATTGTTTTCTCACACATACTACACTATATTTACCAGAAATAATGTAGATGATGTAATCACTAAGTGCTACAAGACACTTTAAGTTTGCTTTATGACAAACTCTCTTTTTACTGTGCCAGGTAAGCCAGCGTTGCCAGCAGATTCTGTCACCTCGCCACCTTAATCTGATTGTTTGCGTAATAGTCTGTCATTTAAGTCGTTGTGGGAATCTGCTAGGGAGCTTCTTCCGCTGAGAAAGCTATCTATTTCCTAGCTTTTTGTCTCTTACCTTTTTTGTTATTATTTGGTACATATTAATTACTGTGAGGCCTTAACCGTGGGCTCCATAACAGCTTCATGTCTTTAAGCATCTTTGATGGCTCTTCTCCAATACCTCCAATATCNTAGGACCTGGGGAACTACAGGCCAGTCAGCCTCACAGTCCCTGGGAATCTTATGGAATGGTCCATCCTGGGAGGCTATCTGTAAGTATGTGGAAGACAAGAAAGTGGTCAGGAGTAGTCAGTGTGGGGTCACCAAAGGCAAATTGTGCTTAACCAACCTCATTGCCTTCTGTGATGGGATAACAGACTGGGTAGAGGAGGGGAGAGCAGTGGATGTTGTCTACCTGGACTTTAGCAAGGCTTTTGACACTGTTTCCCACTATATCATCATAGGCAAGCTCAGGGAGTGTGGTCTGCACGAGTGGATAGTGAGGGGGATTGAGAACTGGATGAATGACAGTGTCAGAGGCTTGTGACTGGTAGCACAGATTGTGGTTGGAGACCTGTAACTGGTGTCCCTCATGGGTCAGTGCTGGGTCCAGAATTGTTTAACTTATGCATCAGGGACTTGGATGAAGGGGCAGATGCCTCCTCAGCAAGTTCAGTGACAACACCAAGCTGGGAAGAGTGGCTGATACCCTGGAGTGCTGTGCAGCCCTTCAGAAGGACTGTGACAGGTTGGAGAGAAGGGCAGAGAAGAAATGTATGAAATTTAGCAAAGGCAAATGCAGGCATGTGGGGAAGAAAACCCCATGCACCTGTACGAGTTGGGGACAACCTGCTGGGAAGCAGCTCTGTGGGGAAGGACCTGCGGGTCCTGGTGGACAACAAGCTGTCCATGAGCCAGCAGTGTCCCTGTGGCCAAGAAGGCCAGTGGTGTCCTGGTGTGTATCAGAAAGAGCATTGCCAGAAGGTCAAGGGGAGTGATCCTGCCCCTCTGCTCAGCCGGGGTGAGGCACATCTGGAGTGCTGAGAGGGGCCCTCATCACTGTCTATCAGTATCTGACAGAGGTGTCAGAGGATGGATCCAAGCACCTCTCAGTGCTGCCAAGCGGTAGGACAAGAGGCAACAAGCAGAAGCTGATGCACAGGAAGTTCCACCTGAACATGAGGAAGAACTTTACAGTGTGGGTGACTGAGCACTGGAATAGATTGCCCAGAGAGATTCTGGAGACTCCTTTCCTGGAGATATTAAAAAGCCGTCTGAACACAATCCTGAGTTACGTGCTTAGGGGAACACTCCATGAGCAGGGAGGTTGGAATAGATAACCTCCAGTAATCCCTTCCAACCCTATCTATTCTGTGAGTGATGAGAGAAGGTATTTAGTGATGTTTTCTTTTGTAACTTTGTGGTTCAGGCATAATTGAGGCAGATACATTATCTTTCTAGTTAATAGCCCTCAATATTTCTTCCACAAATTTTTACTCTTTTTTCAATATTTGCTTTTAATATTGGGTCGTTTGTGGCAGTGAGTCTCAGGTGCATGAGAAGCTTCTTATGAAACACCTTGTGTTTGGTTTTGAAGATAATACATTTAGTTGATATCTGCTGAATATTTTTTTTAATTGGAAGTGATGGTGATCTAGTCATTCCTTATTCACTTTCTCCATCCTATTCATTATTTTATAGGGATCTCTCATGTTCTCCCCCATTTTATTTCATTTCCTTTCAGTAGAGTCCTAATTTATCCATTATTATCGTGCATAAGTCTGTTGTGTATCACTGATGATCCTGATTGCTCTTTCATATGCTTGTCTTGAAAAAGGACCATCAGACCTACAGAATTCAAGATGTAAACATTCTGCTTCTTAGAGTAATGTAGTGATAATTTGTTTGGTTCTGTTTCTTGCCTAATAATTCAAATTTTTGGCTGTCATAGTATACTGACCTGATGGATTTTGCAGATACTGTAATATCTACGAATATAATTTTATTTCTACAGTATACGTGGATTAGATTGTTTTCTCACACATACTACACTATATTTACCAAAAATAATGTAGATGATGTAATCACTAAGTGCTACAAGACACTTTAAGTTTGCTTTATGACAAACTCTCTTTTTACTGTGCCAGGTAAGCCAGCGTTGCCAGCAGATTCTGTCACCTCGCCACCTTAATCTGATTGTTTGTGTAATAGTCTGTCATTTAAGTCGTTGTGGGAATCTGCTAGGGAGCTTCTTCCGCTGAGAAAGCTATCTATTTCCTAGCTTTTTGTCTCTTACCTTTTTTGTTATTATTTGGTACATATTAATTACTGTGAGGCCTTAACCGTGGGCTCCATAACAGCTTCATGTCTTTAAGCATCTTTGATGGCTCTTCTCCAATACCTCCAATATCAATAGGCTCTACATCAAGTAGATCTTTCTTGTCTACCTTTGCCTCTTTGAGAGAATTCCAATAACCCCTTGAGGCATAACTTCTGTTTGCAAAGATGTTTTTATCGTCTTCACAGGCTGTTGTATTTTATTCCCCAGGGTTCTAACTTTGCTTTTTGTTAGTTTCTGTCTAGGGCTGTGAGAGAGGTGGAGAAACTGAAGAAATTACATCATTAACTAAAGTTTTAATTGGCAAATTTATGCTGTTATGCAAGTGACCCAAACCCATAAAAGTGGGAAGAACTTGTGACTCGTTGTCCATCTTGGGGTCCATTTTGGGAGTAGCCTTTGGCTCCCCAGGGTGTACCTTTGAAGGCCTTTCAAATAAATACCTGCCTTTATTCCCTTACTCCTGTCTAGTCTCTGTTTCTAGGTAGCCACCATCAGTGATATCTCCTACTTCCAATTGTCTGGTATTGAAATGATTTTAAAGGCAAAAAATGTTGGCATAAAATGCTACTTAAAACCAACAAGCTGACCAGTCCTTTTTTTCTGTCTTAAGGTGAAGAAACAGAGAAGAATTGAAAGAATAAAGCAAAAACAGTCTCAACTACAAGAACTCATTCTACAGGTACAGTCAAGGTACTCTTGTCTATAGGGCAAGGTAACTTATATCCGTATTCCTCTTTTTTTATCCCAGTCTGAGGGATGGCAAACTTCTAGGAAGACTAGAGGTGAATTTCAGGATAAGGTGTATGCAGTTTTAATGTAATGCTGTAGTTTACCTGGGACCATGCTGTTGGCCGTTGCTACTGGGGAAGGAATCAACTTTCCATCAGTTACGATTAATTTGTTGGGAATTTCAAGTATGTTTAAACATGGCTTATCCTGATAGGAGCAATACTTCATACTGTACCCTCTGAATTTTCCAATTCGGCTCTTGTATGTAAAATTTTCTTTGGTGTTAGCATCCATAGATAAAATTATGTGACTGTAGAGGTTGTCTGTCATAAGGCTCTGCATTGTGCCTCTCTGGAGACTCGCTGCCACTGGTGTGTAAGTGGCTTGACCACTGTGAAACAGTGGTTGAACTTCTTCCCAGATTTCCCCGACTACACTCAGGGAAAAAATAGTCTATTTCCCAAGTCACTGTGCTGCTTGCTGGTCCACTGAAGTGTATCCCTTGGTAGCTGCGTTGCCAACACAGTAGGAATGAGAATCTCAGGGATGCAGAAAGAAAGTACAGACAGCTGTGGGACAGATGCCTGATTTTCATCAGTCTCTGTGTTGGCTTTGGATTTTGATCTTAATTCTTGTTTATTTCGTTTGATTTCATGACCAGAAAAATACTTTTTCTTTGTTCAGTAGCTTAGTGTAAGATTTATAACTTGAGTTTCAATGGTTTTTAATTACTCAAATCGTTAATTTTTAAAATGGGAACATTTCATTGTAAAAAACAATTTTGGTAAGATTTTAAAGTCACTAATCTTAAACGGGTAATTCAGAAACCTAATGCCAGATATTCAAATCCCAAACATTAACTTTTTTAGCATATAATTAATTTCAGTATTAACATTCAGGTGTATTTGTGTACTTTTTGAAGTGCAGTAGCTAGTAGGGAAGAGCAAATGGAGGGGAAATGGGATGCTGTATGAAAATTTGTTTTTCCAATCATTGTTATCTCTCCATTCTGTCAGGGATCTGTCCAAGGAACTGTCCTGATGTAGTTAGTAGAATGTTCCTTTTTTTTCTCAGTAAAGTTTTACTGTATTGTCTTTTTTAATACAATGATCAGTGATTCTTCTTGCATCTAAACATGCAGGAATATGGTAAACACTCTGTCCTTTTCTGCATTTACTTGCTGCAACCATTGCTGGAATTCTTCATCTGAGGGATTTTGTTAGTGTGATCCTAAAAGCTTCATTCATACTTTGCTATCACTGTTGCTCTTTCTAGCAAATTGCCTTTAAGAACCTCGTCCAGCGAAACCGTCAAGCAGAGCAGCAGGCGAACCGACCTCCACCTTCCAATTCTGTCATCCATTTGCCATTTATTATTGTGAACACCAGCAAGAAGACAGTGATCGACTGCAGTATTTCAAATGACAAGTAAGCTAACAAAGTTTTCCATCTGGCTTTTGGTGGGGCTCTGAGTTCATATAAATAAATGTTCGTGTAGATTTGTTAAAAATTAAATACAAACTTAATTTACTTGTGCCTTTTGTAAACTGAGAACATGCACTTCAGACAGCTGTTTTTTAATAAAGAGACTAATTGATTCACATTTGATAACTTATTTAAGACTTGCTATCTAGAGATATGAAGCATCTCTCTTGACATTTTATGTCATACTTAACAAAGTAGTGTTTTCCTTTGGTTTTAACACCATGCAATGCAGCCAGTAGAATTGAAAATTGATTTTGCTTTGAGGACTGCTGTTCACTTTCGGTTCAAAAAGCTGTATTTTTCATCAGCTAAATAAAAACTGAATGTAAGCAGTCACGAGCAAATACATAATTCTTGAAAAATTTGATTGCTTAATGTGATGTGTCACACACTTAACACTGTGTGTAAAGCTTTTGAAATGCTGTGATTCCTGAAAATGGAAAGGTAGATGAAGTTATTGAAGCTAATTGAGACATTTTTTCCTCTCCAGGTTTGAATATCTATTTAATTTTGACAATACTTTTGAAATTCATGATGATATAGAAGTACTAAAACGAATGGGAATGGCTTGTGGGCTAGAATCTGGAAGCTGTTCAGCAGAGGACCTAAAAATTGCAAGGAGTTTGGTTCCTAAAGCTCTGGAACCATATGTGACAGGTTAGTTACTCCAAAAAGAGTTGGTTTGTTTTCCTCCTTAATATAGGACTCTTAAGAAAAAACATAAAAATACCTTAGATCAGTTAATTTCCAGTGGTTTGTGGTAAAGATTTATGTCAAGGTCTCAAATTTATCTGCTTTTTAGTGTACCTTAGAGAGCAAATGACATAGTGACTGAAAAAGAATGGACTGTTGCTCTTTGCAAAACATTTTACATTGTGCCACATAAGTAGATCTTGGCAGTGTGTAATTCCTTTAAGAGGACAGTGTTTATGCTTGATTCACTTGAAAAGGCAAAAGGTAGTGAGTGCAAGCATATGATGAATACTGAAGTCATCTGTCTCGCTCACTTCAAAATAAATGCGTTTTTTAAATGTCTTTTGAAATGTTGTTGTTGCACTAGCTTTTTTTAAAATTATGCTATTTTGGATATAGTACATCAGTATGCTTTGTTGTTTGGGCTGCAAGGCTCCTTTTCTGAACTTTAAAAGGATTAAGCATTTCCACTGAATTAGATGGTTGTGTTTGGGAGTATTCCTGAAGTGCGTGTTGTTTGTTTTACAGAAATGGCTCAGGGATCAATCAGCAGTGTATATGTCACATCTTCATCAGGTTCTGCATCAAACGGCACAAGATTTTCAGCCAGGTGAGATGAAATTTTCAAGTAGTTTTTAAAATGTGTGATCCTCAAAGAAACTTGGATATTAAATGCTTCATGAAACAAGTTCTGGTTTGATTAAGTGTGGTATGGATACGTGTTTTAAGTTTATTCTCAGACATCACTTCTGTGGTGGTTCTTAGCAGCGTCATTAAAGAAATCCTTTCCTGTATAGTGGAAGGGTGTTAGACGGGTGTTAATCTTGAATGTGTTTTTTATTTGTTTGTGGTTTTTTTTCTAGTTTAGAGTTTGTGACAAGAAAACAGATATTTCCTCAAAGATACAATATTGGAAAGATTACTCCTTGGTCATTCATTAGTGTCTAACTTAAAAAAAGGGTTTTAAACAGCCATCAGAAGCTGGTAGCATGATAAACCATAACTAGTATTTAACTTTGTTACTCACTAGTTTCTTATTGCTGTATTAATCAAAAAAATGTCTTTCTGTGAGCTCCACAAGGTTGTAAAATGAGTCAAATATTCAGCAATTGGATTCTGTGATCTCTGAAGTCTTTTCTAACCTAATTGATTCTATGATCTTTGAAATGTTTGACAGTCTTAACAAATGCTTGAATTAAGTTCTGCATGTTTTGTGCAAGGGAACTGAAGCTTGAGTGAGAATTCTGCCAAAATATCTTTAGAGATGCTGAACAGTACCTAAAATCTAATGTTTTCACTAAGTTTCCTTTTGTGGTAATGAGCATGGTGTAGTGAAAAAGAGCCCCATGCGTATTTAAGACTTTGGAATTTAAATAGGCCACTGTTAGCCAGAGACCAATAGAAAACCAGAGGCTGAGTAGGGTTCATTGTCTTGATGAGAGGACAAGAACTTCTACCATTTCCATTTCTTAGGAGTTTGGAAAAGGGGGGTGACAAATTGTGTTTAATTATAGGACATATATGAATATTCATGGCAATACAAGTTGTGCTGCCAAGGCAAATAAAGGCTGTACGTTTATTTCACAAGGTCTCTAAAGAAAGTCTGCAGAAGACTGAAGATGCTGCTACCAATACCTTCATCCCAGTTTCTTTGTCTTATTTACTAGGATACTCAGGTTATGAAATCCAGTTCTATTTTTATCCAAAAGAGAGGAAAATGGATTTTGGGGTTGTATTTTCAAAGTTTACAGAAACAGAAGAATGATCTTTTTTTGTTGTTGTTTTTTCTTTGCGTTTGAAACTGCTTTTGCAGATAATTATGGCAGACCTGTTATAAGTCATCTGACTACAGCTAGACAGACATCTGTGTATCTTGCTGCTGAATAAGTGTGCAGAACAGCAGAAATTCTTGAAAGTATCTTACTCAATATGCTTTTCCTGTGAGCTTCTAGGGTGTACCCCTGCAATTTCATTCTGCTTGATGATAGACCATTGAATTAGGTCCATACAGCAACAAGTGTGCATGATTGAATATGCGCATTAGTTGGATTAGCATTTAAAAAATTACCAGCAAACATATTTTTTGAAAGCAATTTTTTAATGATGAATGTCTTTCAAGGAAGATACTATTTTTGTGATTTTTTAAAAAAATACTTGGTCAAGAATTTGTGGCCAAGTTTAATAGTTTATCGAACTATTTGGAAAGTCTACAATTAAATAGATTGGCAAAATAGCAAGTAATGAGGCAGGAATTTTGTTGTTCTATTAAAATAAAATACTGCACAATGAGAAGAAAACAATTCCAGATTAAAAATACAGCACATGACATTTGCTATGTCATATCAAGGAGTTAAGGAAAAGCTATTAATTCGTCAATTTTCCAGGTCTTTGAATCAAGATTAGTGATTTTGAAAGACATGATTCACTTGGAACTGTCCAGGGCTACATAAAAATACTAAAGAGCTTAGCTGCGTAACCTTAACACTAAATGTACTTTAGAAGAAACCTGAAAAACATATTTATAAAGTGCCTGTGAAAAGGTTTAATCTTTATATTAAACCTAAAGGAAGAAACGTAATAAGAACCACTTCAAACTTACTTGAGAGTGTTTCAGCTTTTTGGAGACAACTTGGACATACATTAAAGACAGTTTATAAAGTGGCAGTGGCAGATTCATTAAAGGAATGGACTAGATACAGGAGAGATCATAAAGCCTTTTTTTTATTTTTCAGTGACTTTTCCAATGGTGGAGATGGGATGTTGGCTACAAGTTCCAATGGATCTCAGTACAGTGGCTCCAGAGTTGAAACACCAGTTTCTTATGTTGGGGATGACGATGATGATGACGATGATTTTAATGAAAATGATGATGACGACTGATGCCCTTTGCTTGTAGACTATTTTTTGTTAAAATTCAGCAGGCTTCAGGAATAAATTGTTCTAGGGAGAAGTGTCTCACATTACTTTGCCCCATCCCCCAAGGAGAATATTGGTAAGCAGTTCTGAGTTTAGAAATTGCACCTCTGATAAGCAAACAAGGATTGTTTTATGTAGGATATTTTTAAATGTGGTGTGGATGTGTGTTTTTGATACCAGTGTGTTAATGCAGAGCCTTTATTTACTCTTGTTTTAGGGGTTTTTGGTTTGTTGGTTGTTTTTTTGTTTGGGATTTCTTTTTTACTTGAAGGAAAAAGAATTTTGCCCCAAATGTTCTTTCAAAGTTTGCTAAAGAAAATGTAGACACATCATTGAGAAATAAAATACTATCCTTCTGTGGAAAATGAATACACTGAATGGCAATTTATTTGGAGTGTATTTTGATTATGCCACTTTTTGAGGGATAGTGAGCTAATGTAGTAGTGTTTTTTGTTAATCATGCAGTGTCCAAAGAACCAAACAAGAAAGATACGTCCTACTTTTTTACATGTTAAATTCCAGGAATGTTGTTATGAACTTATTTTCCCTTAAATTATATCTAACATTATGATTCCATCAAGCTTATATACTTTTCACTGTATGTTGGGACATATGAATTACAAAGTTTTTGGCAAATGTTTACTGCCAGTTGGTGCAGCTATATAAAATGTCTTGAAGGTTTGGAATGATTTATTGCTTATGGTAAAATTTGCCTGATTTCTTACAGGCAGTCTTTGGAAACTTTTTATTATATAGTTGTTTACATACTTATAAGTCTATCATATAAAGACATGTACTGAAACAAATGTTTGTATTTGTTTCATAAGCATCTTCCTGTAATCTATTATAAAGTTGAAATTAAATATAGAGAATGTTTTAAGTTTTTTAACTCAAAATTTGTCAATCATTTTTAATAGTTCATTTTTATAAAAGGAATTTCAGGGCAGGTGGTAGTCTTTTTAAATTTATTCACAAACAATTAACTGCACAAATACTGTCAGCTGCCTATTCTAAGACAGTAGTCTTTTTATTGAAACACAAATAAACTTTTCTGTAATATTTTATGGAATATAAAGAGACTATAATTGTTTGACTTGTTTAACCTTGGCACTGTTAGTTTTTATTAATAAAACGCGCATGGGCATTTTTAACAAGCTCTGTGGTTTTTCTAATTCTAGGGTTATTTTAGAACATTTCACTTGTCACAAGACCTAGAATTAGCTATCTTGGGATACTGCATCTGTGCTACAGAGGGCCCAGATTTTTTGCTTTGATTTAGTAATTTGCCCTTAGAGCTCTTGACAACTTACGATGCAAAAGCCAATAACTTACCCAGTATATTCTCTTCTTTCACGCCTCCTTATTTCATTCATGTTGCTCCTCAGCGTGACAGGTCAATCTTAGTACTCCAATCTAGCTTCTGTTTAAAATCTCATGCGTCATGTCCTAACTTTTCATCCCATGTTCCTCAGTCCTAGCTTTCTGTCATATATTCCTATGTCCTCAAAACAGGTTTTAATCTACTTTCCATATGCTTCCTCCTTAAACCTTTTTGTTAGATCACATCCTCTGCTCCCACCTGCAAGAGCATGCTGAACTGGCTTAGTCACTGCAGGCTCCTGTCACAGTCAGGATTTGATACTTCCACAAACTCCAGGGAGTCCCTGCAAAGTATTAATAACTGTGCTGGCTGTGGTAAGGGCTCCTGGATGCACTTAAACTTAAATGTGAAGTTTGTTACATGGGTTTTTTCTTTGAGGGATTATGCATAGACAAATCTTCTGTGGGAAGGTGGGGATATGGGTGATTAACAGAGCAGCTGATACACACTGAAGGTTTTTGAATTCTATCAGACCTTCTAACATGAGTGAATCAAGCAAATTACTTTTATGGGCCTGGGGAAAAAATCTGGGGGAGAGGAGGCTAATTGAATGTTTTGCTTCTCACTGAAGACTGCATTCTCCGCAGTGCTAATGCTAAACACAAGGTTCTTGTTGTGGATGAGACAGTTGATTCAAATTGTCTTTGATGTTGAATGGCAGTTCAGTTTGCAGAGGAACTTTGTTCCAGTTTTCCCTTGCATTCTCCAGTGTATGATTCAAGATTTACCTGCAAAGAGCGAGTAGAGGGATGTTAGGGAAGGAAGGCTGAAAGACTCTGACAGTTTTCTTTTGGTTCTTATCCTGGAATAGTCCTCAGATAAGATAAGGTCATGGTGGGAGTGAAAATGTGACAGAACATACATTTTTAAGATGTTACTTTTCTCCGTTCTTTTGGTTGCTGATAAATCTGTGAAATGGAATTCAGTAATTTAAACACTGGAGTGGTTTGGGGGAAATAAATTTTTATTGTATTTCTAGTTGATGATCTTAAAGATTTTCTTCCAAACGATTCTATGATTCTGTATTACCTTTGTTTTGGGAGAGCTTTCTAGCAAAGGCAGCAATGAATAATGAGAGAAAGTCTATAGACTTTTTAAATAGTTGCTTGATTTCAGGCAGTCACTTGGTTGTAGTGTTCAGGTGAAAGAGGAGAAAAAAAAAAGAAAAGAGACGAATGGTGAGGGGCCAGGTTGAGATGAGGAAAGGAGATGTGAAGAAGTAGGAGGGAAGCAGTAAAGAAAGAACAGATTATAGCAGGGTCTTTGCAGAGGGACATAAAAAGAGAAGAAGGTGTAAGTTGGAAAGAATGAGAAAACAAGAGAAGACTAGTCAAAGACTACAAAAAATAATAGTAGTAGAAACTTATTTTTAAAAAAAGGTAGAGAAATACATACTTAGTAACATCAGGGATAGCATGAAAGCAACTGGAAAGTGAAAAGAACTTTAAACTGTATGGTTTCAGTCTCTGAAAAAAGTGGTTGCACATGTACAGATGGAAAATGAAGATTAAGAGCAGGAACAGAACATAACATGAACTTGTGGACAGGAAATTTTTGCAGGAATCTGTGGGAGAAGATACTATAAGGAGATAAAAACTAGAATTCAGTTTAAGAAAGATTCAGTGATGGTAAAGGGAATGAGAATTGGTATAAGGGCTTAGTTTGAGGTAAAAGGTGGCAGGAAAGAGATGTACTTTCAATTCCTTTACTTTGCCAGGACTTTTTCATGATGCGAAGAAGAGGAAAAGTTGCAAAGTGTGTATTTATGCCTCTGAAATGGTCCTGCAGAAAGTCCTAGGAGCAGTGTGCATCTTTTGCGCTTTCTAAAGTGCTACTGAACTTTGAAAGACTGTCTGTTTTGACATGTGTAACAAGTTAAGGATTTCTTGAACTGTTTCACTAATAATCTGTTTTGCTTTTCCCATAGAAATTTGTCTTAACCAAAGAGAAGCAGTTATGACTTTGGAGACTTTTTTGGTTTGGTTTTTTGTTGTTTTTTTTTTTTTTTTA
Source organism: Gymnorhina tibicen (assembly GCA_013399875.1). Taxonomy (NCBI): domain Eukaryota; kingdom Metazoa; phylum Chordata; class Aves; order Passeriformes; family Artamidae; genus Gymnorhina; species Gymnorhina tibicen. The sequence goes on from VXAZ01003150.1 coordinate 301,985, forward strand.
ACCTTCCTTCAATGAAAGGTGGCAACTTTTGCAGAGAAGAAAAAAATAAATGTAGATGATGGGGTACTGACCCTTGATGAATGCCCATTTATTTAATTGAATTAAAAGATTAATCGTTAATGAAAGGTTGTACTGTCACAAATCTCATTTCTTAATCAGTGAATACATAGGTTGTAAAATCTTCATATTAGTGAGAAATCTGAAAATTGGATGCTTCTTTAATATAGAAAGGGCAAAATTTAAAAAAAAACCAAACCCAACATGATGTAACTCTACTGGAATGATCACTGGTAGAAAGGACAGCATATACAGTTTTTCCCAGATAGATAATTATTTACTGTAGGGATTTCCTTTCTCTTGTCTGCTTATGAGAAGTGTAGTAGGCTATTTGTCTTTACGACTAAACTGAGTTAACAGCTTCTCACCACTTCTCAGCCCTGTCTGCTTCCAGAAAGACGAGGCTACTATCACACACACTTTATTGTTAAATCCTTAGTTGTTGTTCATTTATCAGGAAAAGCAAAGATGAGCCAGCACATTGGGAGCAGCCTTTTCATGTCATTACTTTCTAAATTTAGGATGGTTTTTCCTGACCTTTGGTTTGTCCTTGAACTTCCATGGATTCTGGTGTGTTACCAAAATGCTCAGTGGGCTGGGGCAGTTGCTGTATGAGGAGAGGCTGAGGGAGAGCGACTTGTTCAGCCTGGAGAAGAGGCAGCCTCGAGAGACCTGATGGCAGCCTTCCACAGCTGCAGGAGAGTTACTGCAAAGGTGGGGCCAGTCCACAGTGGTGTGTGATGAAAGGATAAGAGACAACACGCACAAGCTGAAATGGGGAAGTTTCCAGCTAAATAGGAGGAGGAACTTGGGATGGTCAAGCTGTGGAACAGGCTGCCCAGAGAGGTTGTGCTGACTCGATCCTTAGGGTTTTCAAGACCAGGCAGGAGAAAGGCCCTAAGCAATGTATAGTCTGACCTCACAGCTGAGCATGCTTTGGGCAGGGATTGGACGGGAGAACACGTGCGGTGCCTTCCGGCTTGAATTACTGTATGGATCCCATAAGAGAGAGGGAAAGAAAACAAAAAACATGTTAGAAAATGCCAGTGTTGGGAACAGACTAACAAGTGGGTCATCTGGCTTGCCAGACTCATCAGAAAATGAATGGAAGCTCAGCTCATCTTCAGAAGCTGTCGAAAGGTACCAAACTCCCGTGATGGAAAAGGTGGTTAAATGAGCAGATAGAAGTGAAGACTGTCTTCCTTTAAGATGAGGTTTCTAATAAGCAGAAATACAGCTGATGCTGAGAGCAGAATGAAGAAGGGCAACAACCAGCAATGCATGGGTGTTTCTGACTTCCAGCATTTGGTTACACTGGAAATTCCTGTCTGGCATGAAGATGGTTCTCACCAAGCACCATCTGCCTCTCACTCAGTTGGGCCCGTGCTGTCCTCACATTCCATGAACAGCAGCACTTTGTGAAACAACAACTGGAGAAACACAATGATTATTGATGCACAGCTTAGTTGTGGTAAAGGCAGAATGTTCTGATGTGAAAGAGAATAAAGAAGACAGGCTGGTGTTAATCAAAAATCACCCATGTAATACCATTACAAGTGCTTTTATTTGTTCTGCCATGACCTTCTTGTTAAATTTTTGGATGTTTTGAACAGGTTGAAATGCAGACTTAGGCTGAAAAATTTGATCTTCTTTTATCATGTTCCTGAGGACACATCATGGTACGTTGCTGTAAAGAGCAGTTTCATCAGCCCTACCTGGTCAGAGCCATCTGCATTGTAGCATGTTGAAAAGACAGCAAGGTTGTGGACTTCAGGCAAGATTCCTGTTCTTTATTCATGTAAACTTGAGAGAATTTATTAAAAATAAAGCAGAACATTAGGCACATACTCTTAAAACAGGCTACCCCAGTAATTCATGTTGGATTGCTTCTGATGCTGATTTTTAATGAACCTTAAAATAGTTCTTACACACTAAAATAATGCTAGAGTGCCTATTTTTGAAGTGTGAAAAAATAAGAAGTGTCAAAGATGTGAGGAAGTCCTGTCCAAATGTGGTCTAGACAGCTTGAGATCAGCCCTGAAGCTTGTATTAGAAAAACAGTTGACAGAAACAGCTAAAAGAAAATTAGAAGCCTGGAAGATTAATTGTTAATGACAAAGTACAGAATAGGTCTTCCCAAATGAGTATGGGAGGAGATTGCAGATTTTTAGCTGATTAAGGAAACAATGGCTACGCGTCAGCATATTTAAACCTTTTTAATTTCATTGCATTGTGATTTTAAATATGTTTTACTATACCAACAGATTGTATGTTAAGGGGTTACGAAGTATTTACTGCTGAATCGTTTTTGTGGCATTATCACTGACTGAACAGCTTCATCAAGTAAGATTGTTCTTCTGTTTAACAATTTCTTCTATAACGCAGAAGAAAATTTAAAAATAAAATAAAGTAATACTGGTTAGAAAAGAAGTAAACAAAGAACAGGAGAGATTAATATGAATTGTTTGGCAAGCAGATCATGTCCAAAAATGTTATGGTTAAACTCCACGTCTTGTGAAGAATCACACTTACAGGAGGAAAGACTATGTTGAAAATGCAGGATCCTAAAAGTGATCCAGGGTATCAAGGTAGATTATAACTGCCTATGTCTCCTACACTGTTTTTTGGGGAACTAGCTAATCTGAATTTGGATGTGTAGGTAAAACTAATAATGGATTGGAAAATGGTGTTACATCCAGATACATTCAGTGAGACCAGTAGTGAGCAGCCATATACTTGCTAGCATTTTCATTTCAAAAGATGTTGGAAAAATCAGGAAAGACTCAGAAAAAAGCCCTTCCCCCAGTTATTTGATTCCTAAGGTCAAGATCTACTACTATGAGACTTAAGGAAGTCTTATTTTGGCTTTTTTAAGAAAAAGCGGGGGAAGAAGGGAGAAATTAGTGGATTTGTGTCAGGTCACACAAAAAGATACCATTTCAACAGGCTCATCAATATCTGGGAGAAAAGTGACAAAAAATTTAAGAACTGGAACTTGGAATCAGAGTAATTAAAATGAGTTACTTAGTTGATGATAGTAATAAACCCCTGTAACATGCTTTTATTGGAATGATGACATTCCCACACTGGTAATAGTAGGACTATGTGTAAATACACACATTAATGAATGGTGTTATCCTAAGTGTTTCTCCAGAACTCAGTTCTTTCTCAGAGAGGTAGCAGGATCCTAAAACAGGAATTTTCAGCCCAATTTCTGCTCTTAAAATAATGAGAAGCATCCATTGTTACCACTCTCGTAAAAAAAATTGGAAGAAAATGAAACAGTCTTTGTCCCCAGTGAGAAGAGTCTTTCAAATCAAATTGAAGAAAAGGGCACCTGTTCTTTCATGCACATACTTATTTTACTTTAAACAAAACAATCTTGTTTGAGCTTGAGCTTTTGTGCCTGAAAGAAATGAAGCTTGTGAAGGGAGCTTAGGTGCACAGCAGAAAATACTTTCTGCAAGCATTATTGATGTAGCTGTTACTTTACATCCAATTACTGAAAGTAGCACATGGTTAGACAGCTTTATTTGTTGCAGAATCAATCTCTGCTTGACTTTTATTACAGGTAAGAGATTAAAAACAGCTCTGTGAAATGGTGGGAGGAATTCCCAAGTGCAGTAGCAATGACATCATATGATACCATTAAGCAAAGACTCAATTATTAATATCTAGTACTTAGCAATTCTGAAAGGTAAAGGAGGCTTTGAACTTGCTGTAGTCTCATAGCCATAGCACAAAGTCCTTTAAGCATCAAGGTGCTTGTATTCAGTGTTTTTCTCCACTCTATTAATTTTTATTCATAGTTTTTAATAACAGCCATTAGGACTTTACACTTCAATATTTTACCACTGCCATGAATATTCATAAGGAGGAGGTGTGGAGAGGAAAGTGCATCTCAAAGTAACCGCTGTGTTTCTGTTCTCTTCACACTGATCTCCAGGAGTTTTATTTAACACCTTTAGCAGATAAATCTGGAAACTAAAATTTATTGGATATAAAAATTCGTGGTGTTCATGTATTTGTTTCATGGCCTATTATGCCCTTCCCATGCCTTTTCTCCTGGCTAACCTTGCTGTCGCACAGCTGGTAGGAAAAAAGGGTAGAGAGTCTGGCACTGAGAGCCACTGTGTCCTCTCTGCCTGCCTGCCCCCTTCACTGCTCCACAGGCATGGACTAACCACCCATCCCCATCCTAGTTGATCTGCATCTAACTAAACTCAGAAATTTGCATTTGCTTGCAATTAATTCTTTAATCTGCTGCTTCAGTTTCCCCTGTAGACTGATGGGGTTTTTTCCCCATTTATATTGTTTGGTCTAATCAAAAAGTGCTAATGTTGCAGCTGAATTTATGTATAATCTGTGTATATGGTTATACCTAGATATACATATGTATATATCTGTATATGTTCTTGAATGCATGTGTATCTGTCTCAAGGAATTGGACTCTTGCAGTGAAAGTTTAAAAGGTTAAAAAGACTGATAATTAATACATGTGTCTGGTTTCAAATTTGTAAACAAAGCTGTTGAATTAATTCCTTAACACACTTTGTGCTAATGTTAGCTCCTGCATAATAATAATTATTACTGGTATGTGTATACAACTTTTAGTCTGTAATGCTTGTTAGTCTCTGAGTTAACTGTGACTACACAGTAACTTGCAGCTGCTGCTGTACAGCTGGCACTGGTGGCTGAGGTCCTCTCAGTCTCCAGGGAGAAGGTGATGAGGCTGGAGAGCAAGAGGAACTGTCTGTCTTCGTTTGTCCCCTTTCATTGCTGGTGTTTTCTGCTTCTTGCCCTCCTTTCCCTGGATTCAGCTGCTTTTTAGCTTGTTTAAGCTTTTGCCAGTCATGCTTCTTGTGCCTTGGGCAGGATGCCCTGCCTGTTTTCTTTCCCATATGCTTATTTTGGTCTGTATCTTGTAACTTCTGTCATTTGTATGTCTCCAAAGTGCAGCTGTGCTCATTAGATGACATGCTTGTACGTGGTGTTGGGCTGTGCCATGCAGTAATTGGTATTACAAAGTATTTGCATGATGGGCATTCTGCTATTTTAAGTGTGCTTGCATTTGGGGTTTGGGCAAGCTCATACTAACTACACAGAGATTAATACACTTGGCAGGCTAATATTAACTACACTTTTCTACTTCAGCTGCACTAGCCACAAACCTTGCTCTTTGTTATTATTTCTGATTTCAGTAAAGAAAGGAAATAGTCTCAGATGGCTAAAAGTTCAAGAAACATTTAATCTCAGGATGACAGTCTTTGTACACAGAGAACCAGATCTGGTGGATCTTTTTTTTGACGTCAGAATGCATCATCGTTTGGTCAACACAGGGTTCCTTCAGTCTTTCCTTTCTCTATTTATCCCATCACAGGGCTTCCTGTGAAGCTGGTCTAGGCTGTTGTTCTGAAGCTGTAGGTTCGCAGGCACACAATCCGTGGGGGCTTTGTTCAGCATATTCCTGTGCTGTGATTGTAGGGCTGGCTGGATTGTGAGCTTGTGCCGCTGCTTTGCCCTGCTCAGTGCAAGCTGTGGGTACTAAATACAGTCAAGCAGAGAGTCTGCCTGTGTTAGAGAACCAAGGGAAGAGTTCTTGGTTTTCTTGGAAATACTTAAATATTCTGTTTATATATAGACCACATAGAACTAAGCTTGAGCATGAGTTACTATTTTGTTACCAAAAGTATTTTATTGTTTTCCATGTTATTTTGGAAAGATGCAGAGGGGGAGACCTGTGTTCCAAAAAGGATATAAAATTGATTTTTATTGTCTCTTAGAAGAAAGACAAAGCCCCACTGTAAAAATTGAAACAGGAAAGGCCAGGGGGAAAAAAGTTTTTATATGAGGAGGCATTTTCTTACTGGTTTTGTAATGGAGAATTTTTCGAAGAAAGACTCAAATATCATTTGAGGTTTTGAAGAGGAAATATTCCCCTCCAACTGGATTAATCCTCTCTACAAGCTGGCTGGCTGAATGTCACTGTAGTACCGGAGATGATCTGTTGCACCGTCTCGCTTTCTGAAATGTCCAGGCAGTGAAGGTGTAAAATGATTTCTGCTCTTGAAGATCTTTTTTGTGTGTGCAGTGTTTATTCTCTGGCTGGAGCATCCTGGACTTCAGGTGACATAAACATACTATACAGACACAACAATCCTGTCTCTTTGTATCATACGTGATAGAGTCAGACTTCTCAAATTTTAGATTCACTTAAAGATTTAGTGCTATTTCAGCATCTTCCAGATTACTCCAAGTAACCCAAAATTCATCATTGCAGTACAGGGTTATTCTACTGGATAAAACAAATAAAACCATCACAAAAACAACAAACACAAAACAACAACAAAATGCCAAACAAACAAAAACCCCAAACAAATGAAAACCTCTAGTTAAATGAACAGTTTCCTGGATGTAACTGGGTGTTACAGTCTTAGCAGGCATTTTTATTAGGTTATATACATAGAGGTAAGTGGTACAGTGAAATCTGTAAGCTAGAGGACAGATTTCAAGTTTGCTTCTTTTGCAGTCATTTAATTTGTCAACTAAAAAAATTTGACTCAGCTGACTAGTGCAAAAAGCCAATGCATTGGGATACAGATAATTTTAATACACTTTTATGTATTGTATACAAGAGAGATTAAAAATTGAATTACTTGCTAGTACTTCAGAGTATTGATTTCCTTTTCAAGCTATCTAGTTATTTCTTAGTAACCAAGCTTTAGTATCATACATCAATTATTTATTATGGTTTGAAAAGTGATTGAAGGTGATGGTTTGAGTCTATACTTATGTTCTTTGAAGGCACAGCTGTACCCTTTGGGGGAAATTTGTTTTGTACAAATATTTCCATGAAGGCAGCAGCATACTGTAGCCATGAAATATTAAGCTATGTACATCAAGATAATCTTCATCTTTACACACTGAGAGTAGGATCTTGATTTTTAGTTCTATAGGTCATGTTACAGTAGAAAATGTCTCTTTGCACTGTAATTTATATGGGAACCATAGTGAGAAAATTAATATAGAGGGATGTGATAATAATTAAGTTTACTCTTCATACATTTTTCAGAAGTGTCTCTGTTGCTGCTCAGTCTTCTATTTTCAATTTAAATTCCACTTTTCCTTCATACGGATCATGAACATTATCAAAGGTAATTCCAGCTCCAATGATTTTGCACACTATTTTAAGTTCTACATTCCTTGTAATGCTGAGAAATTTCACAGCTACCAAAGGATTGCTGTAGCTGGGCTAGGAGGAGAAATAAAAAAACAGAAAGAAAATACTTTAATTTTATGCTGCAATTTAAAAACGAAGTCTTAAAAATAGCCTCTCCAGTTCTCATAGGATTGCGGAGATGCTCCATATGTTTCACCTTCCACAAAGAGAAGGAAGAAAAATTAAATACAGAAGCACCCACCTGAGCTTTTTTCCCGTAGTAGGGGAAGTAGTGCAAGTTGAAGGTGCCGTTCGCAGGGTAGTAATCCACCTCCAGCGGGCGAGACTCCTCACCCTGTTTGAAAACAAGAGAGGAAGAAGCTCTGTTGGCAATGATGATCATCGGCCAGCCTGAGGCGAGCATTTTAGGGCTGCTAAGTGTGTATTCAAGCTCAAGTTCAGCAGGCTGTTAACCACCAGTCTTATTTTTCAAGTAAAGTGGGAATTCCCTGCTGTTACTATAGCCAAGAAAAGCAGCCAAGTGTCCTCTGACAGCAGTTGGGAATTCAGTGAGTTGGACCTGAGAGCCTGAGGGAGTTGGTCTGAGGCGTGAACGTCACTACAGGGAGCTGAAAGCAAACAGCAAATGTCCTCTGCAGCACGAAAATACACATTTTCAGGTGATTTAAAATAAAGCAAACTTGGAGGTTTTTTCCTTAGTATGTCTGCTGCTGCAAGAACTTGCACAGAACTGAGACTATTGCAAGTATTTGGGATCTGATTTTCAGAGTTGCAAGTGTATTTTTTCTGGTCACCACTGCACTTTCCTGCTCTCTGAGCTGCAGTGCTTGAAATGTGTGAGACTCGGACCTCATACCCTTACCACATATGTGCAGTTCACCCTTGGTGCAGTGCCATTGCCAGGGAAAAACTTGATAATCTGAAAAAGAAAACACATATTTCGTCAACTTGGAAATCGTTTTGAGATAAAACTGAGCAAGCAATGATTTGAGAACTGAGCTTCAGAGGATGTTCTTGTGTAAGACTCAAACAAATAATCTCATTTATGTAGGTGAAAAACTGCTGTGGCTAGATATTTTAGGAAGCAGGACCTGGCATTACCTGGGATGGGCACTGCAGATGGGCTTTAGCCTGGCCAGAGCAAGTAGCACTGCACCTCCTCTGAGTCCAGCTCATTTATCCAAGCCATACCACTTGTCCTTGCTGATGCCCAGGCTGCCAGGGGTCTCTTAAAGCAGTTAATTATGTCAGTAAAGGAAAAACTGAGTCTCCATGCTTTTGATCTTATCCTTAGAAAACCTTGGTTATGGCGGAAAAACCCTTGGGCTGGTTTGATCCTAGTGGGATTGCATCCTGTAACAGCAAAGGGGAAAGGAGGTGAAGCCCCCTGGTCACTATCCACATGTCTTTTCCCTGCTGGGGCTGGCACCCAGTCTTGCTGAAGAAAGCATTTTTGGAAAAAGCCCATTCCACCTGCCAGGATCAGGGGCACAGTTCCCCTCTCCGTTAGGGCTTGCACAGATTCCTGAAAATGCCTAAGGTGCAAGCCAAACAAAAAATGCAGTGATTTTGTCTATCAGAAACTGGAGAATTCAAGCTCTTCACTTTCTACCAAAACTGAATCAGAAGGCTCAGAATTTTGCCCAAAAACAAAGTGCTTATGCCTTTGTCTATGTCCTGAAAAAAATTTAAGCATTGAAAATTCACTTTATTCCTCTCCAAAAAATGTGCTGGTGGTTTTCCGTGAGAAAAATACCTGCCAGGTTTGAATTTGGGTTTCACAGGTTCTTCTAAAGATGTTCTTTGCTGCCGGGAGAAATAAAGTATCACCACTCTGGAACCGCATCAGTTACTGTCACATCCTGATGCCTCAGCTGAAGGCACAGGGCTGTGGTATTGCAGGAGGAAACTCTTCTGATGCTAGTTTGTGGGATGAGAGCCTTACAGAGACACTAAACTAAACTAAACTAAACCCCAAAGCTGTAGAGAGTCAGTTCAGAGATCACTGCCCTATGTTACTTTCCTAGGGATGGTGAAAAAGTCTCAGAGTTTCCCTGATAACTCCAGCGGTCTGTCAGGGAAAAGCACATGATTGTTGATTCCCAGTACAAAGCAGAGTTTAGAACCCATGGCAGCAGGGACACAGCAGCTCCCCAGTGAAGACTCTTAAATTTTTCTGCTCAGCACCTGGAACTTGTACTTACCCTGTTCATTTTTATAATAAAACAGGGTTTTCCTTCTGGAAATCCAAAAGTTGGATCTGTGATGCCGGAGCAGTTTTGAAGCATATCTGAGGTAAATTTGCAGGATAGTTTTGTTTTATTCGGGCCATCAAAGGTGTCCTGGATGAAGTATGTGTTATTGGTGCAGTTGATGTTCAGATGCTGAGCAGCTGGTGTATATGCTAGATGTGTGAAGGAAGAAAGAAAAAATCCCCTCTGAAGCTTTTCATATGCAAATTATACATCCCAACATCAGGCTGGAGATTCTATCTTGGGAGACTGTACTTCAAGTGAAGTTGGGATTAGATGGAACAAGAAAAGTTTAAACTGTTTAAGGATTTGGTTCAGTTTCGTTGTGATTTTTTAGAATATCCAAGCACAGCAAAAGAAAAGAGATCAAATTGAGTTAGACTGGCAGTTTGTGTTGATAGTTCCATATAAAGGCAATTTCAAATATAATTTTTCTCAATATGTGCATGAGAAACATGAAGAATTACAATATTAAGGCTCAATAGTAATATAAATGTGCTAAGACATGAACAGGCAAATGGAGCACATAACCTACTTTGACTATATCCCCTGATGCCACCATGCAACAGCTTTATGAGATTTATTATGGCACTTTGATGTTTGTAGTCACAGATAAATTAATTAGATTAATTTAGATGAGACTAGTTTTGAAGACCTTTTGTCCTCCCTCTTCCTTCAGACTTTCTATTGGTCTATTTTATTAAGGCTGTTTAGGATTAAACAAAGTAAAAGCCCTGAAGCAGAGCCTGGATTTTAATAGATAGTACATATGTTTGATTTATAGATTCACGAGGTGATTTGCTTATCCCTTCCAGAATATGCACTTTCCACTCAAAATCCGTGATTTGAGAAGGACAATTGTAAAATGAAAGCACTGACTTAAGGTGCTCAGACCTAGTATGGGAGATAAGGCAGCACCTTTTTCCAGTTTTATGCAAGAAACTTCATTTTTACCTGTCAGAAAAGTGTGAAGAGTTGTCACTAAACCTTCCCAGGTTTTGTTGTCAGATATGTTGTAATAGATTTGTAGTCCTCTATCCCCATAAACATCGGGTCGTAAGGTTACACCTTCATGAGGAAGAAAAGGGAAGACAAAGCAGAGGAGAGGTGCCGGGCACAGACTTTTTAATTTAAATTGACAGTAGCAATTATGCTTCATCAAGACTCATTGTGAATGTAGGAGATCCCCCAGCCTTTTTGGGGAGGATTTAACCATGTACAGAAACCACCTCAGCTGTGAGTTATTCAACCAAACCCCTAAAGCCTGTGCTGCTGCTGAATTATTTTCTTTTCACATATATCCACGCTGTTAAAAGAACAGCTTGTAAAATCATTCCAGCAATTGCACTGGATTTCCCCAGGACTTGTTAGCAATAACAGTCACGTTGGGTTGAAGAAACAGATCATGTGGCAGTCTGAGAAACAGCTTTTGAAAAAGCCACACATAATACATCACAGGAATTATTTCCCCAGCAAACAACAAACTTGCTGGATACTGGGAGCAGAAACTTCAAAATACAAAAGCATCTGACAGAATAGTTTTTAGGGCTATTTTTTTCCCTCCCATTGTGAAAACAAGCCATTGGGGTGTGAAGTTTTAGCAGTGTGCACCGATGGTCTCTCATCATCTCCCCTTTCTCTTTTTGTGTCCCACAGATAGGTGTTCCTAATCCCACGTCTTTGTCTTATTTTTACTTCCTTGACCACTGGCACAGCACATCCTGCTGGCAAGGTATTCCTGCTCTCAGGGACTTTCCATGATGCTGGCAAGCATGGAAATACCCACCTCAGGCTGCTCACCCCAACTCCTCTGCATCTTGCTGGGCACCCAAAAGCCCTCTGTGGTGCTTGGGGGGTTGGAGCAGAACCTAGGACTTCCCCAGGGACTGACCCCTGCCCATGCGGAGAGGTGACCCTGCTACAGGCAGGCACTGATCATCCCAATAGCAAGATGAAATAAATGAATAGATACATTAATTTTTTGTCTTACCTATTCATAAATATATGAATATATAAGTATATTCATATATCAATATGTAAATAAATGTGCCAGATTTATTTTAAGGCCTGAAAGTGTTTTCAGGCAGAGGTTAAACTTTGCAGGGATTGTTTGGGCAGAAGTGACCTGATTTATTCCACATTCGTCTCCCCTCAGCCCTGGGCTCTGCCGATGCCTCTCAGCCCAGCCCAGTCCTGTGCAGCTGCTGCAGGACCCTGGCAGTACCTGGGGATTTCAGCTGGTCTTGGTAATCCGGCTCATATGGATTAATCGTCCTCATTAAAGAATAAATGGAGAGTGCAAACAGCCCCGACATCACCACGTAGAAAGCCAGGTAGTAGAGGCTGATCCACACTGTGGAAAAGAATAAGGGCAGAATTTAATTTTTGTGCAAGGCCATGCAGTGCTCTCTCTGCAGCCAGAATGATCCCAGCAGCTGTCTCCTTTGTACCCTTGTCCCCAGGGAAATTTTCCCTGTATAGGTGCTTTGGAATAATTTCTCTACACTCAAAGGAATATGCTTCTAGAAAAAAATTGTATAGTTCTACAAGGATTTTTGAAGAAGTTGGTGCTGAGCTCAGATTATTTAAAGTTTCAAGGTTATGTGGCATCCTGAGGTAATTTCACATATTAAGACCATTTATCTGCTTATTACACATGGACTAAGCGACACAGATGATGAGGTATTTCTTTGACAAACCCAAGTTCCTCCTTGTGTTTTGGATGACAGATGTCGGTACTTCATGTGCATTGGTTTCAGACCCGTATCACTTCACTGCCTTATACAGCTGAAATCACCAGCAGGAAAATCCTGCTACTTTATTCTGCTGTGAGATAATGTAAGAGTAATGTTGTGTTTCTGTCTGTATGTGCATAAAGTGTCTTACACATGGCTGGTGCTGTACAAGCAGCCAGCGGTTGTTTTGGGGGGGTGCTATTAGAAACCTCTCCTTGTAATGATAGGTGCCTTGTAGCACCTTCTTCTCTACCAGCTGGAAAGGCTCACATTTCAGTTGCATTGTCTGTAAAATTCTGGTTTTAGGAGTAGCCAATAAACTATACACACAGGCTTCATGGCAGAAAAAACATCACCTGGAAACTTGCAGCTACTCTTACAGTCTGTGGGAAGAGCATGGATCTTCCTTACAATGGTCCAGGCTGCCCTTCCCAGAATGTAGATTGTGATACAGATCATCATCGTAGACACAAGTTTGGCTATGGGAAGGGAGGCTCAGCTGAAATACTTGCTAATATAAAATGCATGCTGGTATGAAATACCTGCTAGTATGAAATGCATGCTTGCACGCAGTGATAAGTAACAAGATCTACTGAGCAGACAATAATTCAGAAAGGAATTTCAGAAAAACAAAACTGGTTTCCAAAGAACTGGACAAACTCACCAGTTAAGCAAATTTCTCCATGTGCCTGAACCCACTTTTAATTAGCAATGTCAAAACCACACTGTAACCATCACCCCGTGCTATTAGTAAGTTACCTGTTAATGTGTTAATTTTTCTCCTTTTGAAGTACTTGGTTCAAAACCACTTTGAAGTCATATATTTGCAGGAACTACATGGATCAGTGTTTTGATCTTCTTGATCCAGCTCATAGAGCCACACAAAAAGTGGCTTAGAAGCACACATGAGAACTGCTGTCTTCAACACATCTACACTGTGTCCCACTCATTAGGATGACCCCCCCCCCCCCCCCAGTTTTTAAGTATACCAGAAGGAAGAGAAGAATCTTGCACATGAAAACCTACCCCAGTTAATTAAGGACCTCCCCATGAAGAGCTTTGTTTCTGGATTCCAGACGAAAAGACGGAAATCTGCCATCCGTTCGCTGCATGTCTTCTTTTCATTTAAAGTTGCCATTTTCTCAAAAAAGTTCCCAAAAATGTGTCCTCCTTGGAAACTAAGAAATTCAACTGGTGCCCAGACAGTCAACCAAGAAAAAGACTTTGGGTTTTATACCTTCTTCTCCACTGAAGGTCACTGAGATTGGCTTCCTGTGCCAATGAAACCCCTGCTCACCACTATCAACCTGCTGCAGATACAGTTCTTTTTAAAGGGTGTTGATAATGGTGGCAAGGGAAAGTTTGTTCCTATCAAATGCCCTTCTCCTTTCTCGACTGCCTTGGTGGGTCGGCAGAGTTACGCATTTTGCCAAGTGCCTGGAGGGTTTGCGATAGACTCTGTGTGATAGCTGTTATCAGAGCAGATAAAGCAAAGGAGAACTTGTTTCTCTCTGGGTTTTCTTTTGTTTTCTTTTTTTCCAATTAACTTGCAGGTAGTAGATATAGTTCTCCCACTACAATGTGTAGCCGTTTGTTGGGGCATAGGGTATTGAGGGGGGAACAGTTAGAAAATAAGTAATTACTTGTTAAGCATGCAACTAATTTGGAAGCTGTTAGCAAGCAGATGGGAGACAAGAAGGTGGTTGGGATTTTCTAAGGGTGCATCACATCCACCAGTCTGTGAGACAAGTGGACAGGTGAGCAAACATGGAGGCTTTCCAATTCCACATCAGCCAGTTTGACATCAGCAGAGCTGGTGGCACAGCATCCAGGTGGGGAGCTGTTCATTGGCTTGGGAAGGGCCGGATGGATGGATGGCAGCTGGATGACAGCTGGGACCACATTGCAGCCCCCAGCACATGGACATCCAGCTGCAACCAGTATGGAGTGGTGTCCCTGAGGGGCCAGTACTGATACTGGGACAGAGCTCAACTCAGTCGAGACAGAATCATAGAATCACAGAATGGTTTGGATGGGAAGGGACCTTAAAGACTACCTAGTTCCACCCCCCACCCTGCCATGGACAGGGACACTTTCCACTAGACCAGCTTGCTCAGAGCTCCATCCAACCTGGCCTTGAACACTTCCAGGGATGGGGCACCCACAGCTTCTCTGGGCAATCAGTTTCATTGCCTCACCACCTTCACAGCAAATAATTTCTTCCTAGCATCTGATCTATACCTGCTCTTCTTCGGCTTAAGGCCATTACCCCTTGTCCCTGAGCATGCAATAGGTCTCCTACTGCAAATCAATCACAAAAACCCCCCGATGGGCTGCCCTCCCCTCTTCCAAAACCCAGATTGGGAACGCATGCAAAAATATTAATTATGTCTTCGGTGAGATCCAAGTGGCAGCATGAGGGGCCCAGAGGGGACACTGGGCCACGTGCTGCATGCTGTGTATATGGACAGCCTGCTCCCAAGCCATGTCACCTTCATGGACTTGTCCCCTGTCCCTCCTCTATTCTGCGGCAGCAGAGACCATGGAGACAGAAGGGCCATCAAGAGCAGCACCTTCTTAAGAGCAAGTGTTCTGAGTGTAAAAGTTTCCCATTAGGAACCAGGGGATTTTTCACCACCTTGAAAACAAGCTGACCTGGAACCTGGTGAATTGCTGGATGCTTGGCATGGTTGAGCCATGGGCAGCCTCCATGTGCAGCTGTGACAAATCTAGAAAGTTTGTGCATGAGTGAAAATGAGCACTGCCTGTCTGAAGTGGTTTATCAAAGTAGGATGGAGCAATTGCTTTTCTATGGACTCCTGGACACTGCAGTAATTTGTCAGGACACTTGTTACTGACCAGTGGTAACTCTTCATGGCCCACAGGAGGACTGGTCTAAGCTCCCTGTTGCTTTATAGTCCATCAGGATTCATCCAGTGCCCCCCTTCCTCGCCTGCCCCTGCAGGGCTGCCCATCAGCATCCATCTCTGCCACAATGCCCTGACATATGGCCATTGCAGCCAGCCCTGGTCCCATTGCAGTGCCAATCCCTTGACCCAGAGCCTTTTGTTGAGTTTAATGTACTCAGAGCTGCTCAAAGAGGGACTAATGTTTGCTTTCCTTGGCTGGTTTTTAATGCCTGCACCACTGACCTTGGGCTGGCCACCAAAGGAAAGGACGGCTGAGAGGGAAGGTCACGCAGGAGAGAGGGAAGGTTGCTCAGGAATCTGGAGTGGCACAAGGCTGGAGGTGAGGCCATGGCCTGGCTTCCCCTCCTGCACAGCCCAGGCATGGTGGTGGGCAGGGCTAGGTAGGATCTATTGCACTTTTTCTCTTGCTGACCAAGGCACCAGCAAGACAAAGCCTGGGCTCAGGGAGACCAAGATGCTCCAAAAGAAACCAGTGGAGAATGTGTTTGCAAGGGTCACACTCCGGTGACCAGAGGTAGCTGAATTATATGTACAAACAGGGAGGGGGAGCCCCTTCCTCTTTCTGTGGTTTGCACAATTAGCAACTTGAGTAATATGTTTGAAGGCCACTTTTGGAGCACTGTGCCTAAAAGGTTAGATCCAGGCTGAGATGTTATCCCTTGGAGATGTTGTCCTGAGCAGACCTGTGTGCCAGCACTCTTTGGCACACCAGGCTTGGCTTTATCCCAGGCTCCTTCCGTGCCATACCAGCTTGAACTGCTCTAAGTTCACCCGGCACTGACTGGGAACTCAGTATCAATGTTAATAAAACATTAACTTTGTTTACTCATGATAAGGGCACCGATTCCTCCCTCTTGTGGAGGCTGTGCGGGAGGTGGTGGTGGTGGGGGGGAATAGAGGAGGGACAGGTCACTGCCTGCAGCCTTACTGGAGCATTGCCAGCACCATTCTGGGTGGTTCCATGATGCTGCCTCTCCAAGCACCATGATTTCAGCCTGTCTCCTGAAGGAGGTGTTTGTCCCGTGATGCCTTAGTGGCTCCCCAGTGTGGAGCACGGACTGCATCAGCTGGGAGGAGAATCCATCCTGGTGTAGGAAGATGTAGGGGAGGATCCTGTGAGCTCCCTCCCTCATGTACCTGGGGGTTGTACGTTAGGCTGGCGTTCGAAGTTCATCTTCCTTCCATGGTAGAAATGAGGTTTATGTCTTTGCCTTTGGCCCATGTCTGTCTTCTGTATTAAAAAGTCAGAAGGTGACTGGACATGTCAGGCTTTCTCTGCCTTTCTCATGGAGAGGGCAAAAATTTTCCCTGGAAATTTTCTGAAATAAAATATTTAGAAAGTAAGAGAATCCCAGTCCCTCAGATGGTGTAGCACAGTGAAAGAACGCTCTTTGCGTCCAGCTTTCTATCTAGTTTCAGAGTTTCAGGTGTGATGTTTTTTGGTGTTACATTTTTTCCTTTGCTGCATAGTGTTTCACTAACAATCCTTCTCATTTGTCTCTCTCCTGTATTTTGCACTTTGACAAAAGAAAATATATTGGCATTTTTTCAAGCTTGGGGAGCACAGTTATTCTGTGTTTGAAATAAAGACATCTGATCTGCAGCCTGAGCAATTCAGGGAAGCAAAACAGTGAAAACATCTTGAAGTTGAACTGAACTGATGTTCCCACTGTTTTCAGCCTCAGGGAAAGCAATGAGAGCAAGGGAGGATATTGGCAATAGTGCTGTGCTGTGCTGGGTTTATGATAGCACAGCCTGATCAGGCAGTGGAAAAGGCAAAGCAGCTTTTCTTCAGGGCTTGGCTGGTCTCCGTTTTTCTGTCCTGCTCTTGTCTGTCCAAGGGCTGCTGACCCCATCATGAGCCTAGCCAGATCCCTCTACTCCCCCTCTGCCTCCTGAGAATCCAAAGGAAATTACTGCTACGAAAATCTGCTAAACTGAACTCAAAAATAAACCTAGCAAAGCCCAATGATGTTTCTTTCAGACATGGTTGAATGCCAAAGCCTGCTGTTTTGGGGCAACTTACTACTGCTTGGGGTGTCTTCCAGATGATGGCAAAAAAAAAAAAAAGTCCTTGGGACATCAAACATCCCATGAAACATCTCCAGCAGTTCTGACCTCATCACCTTCCACTAAAGAGGGATCTCTTGTCTGCACAGGCTATCACAGGCCATAGAGTTTCATGTGATGCTGCAAGAATATAAGTCGCATGCCCAGCTGAATGCCCATCTGCAAAGCTGCACCCTGCCTCTCATTACACTCAAAATCTTGTTTGTGGACAAAAGGGATGCTCATCAAGTAAAGCCAAGAATTTACTGATAACATAGCTGAAATTTTAAGAGTTTAATCGTTATTACTCCAAATCTAGCTGTTACAGGACAGAATCACACAGTTAAAAGCATACACACACTTTTCAGTCTCTGTGCTTTTTTCTTGATGTTGCATTTCCCCTTCCACTGCTTCTTGGGGTCCTAAGGTGGTGGGGTGTTGTGGGTTGCAGGGACAGCCAGAGGCATCCCTCAACTGGCTCAGCCTTCAAACCTGGGCTCCTCCCAGCCTGACCTTACCACAGCTGTTGTGGCACTGTCACCTGGTGAGATATTGCTCCTCTCTACCTTTTGCTCCTTCCTTTTATGCCTCCCTACTTCAAAGACTGTTGAGATACTGCTTAGCCAAGCTATTAATAATTTAGTAACTCTTCAGTCTTACTTCCTAAGCCAGTTATCTTAAACCCTGTTACTGACATTTTCTTTTGAACTCCTCCCAGCATGTCAGTGACTTGGGGGTAATAAGGTGTCCAAAATTGAATGGTGTTCAAGATGTGGCCTCACCAACCTCAAATCCTCTAAAATCCATGGCAATGTGCCCACTGGCTTAAGTTTGCTTTGGGATCTGGCCTAAAGAGAAGAATACTGCTTTGTCAGCTTGGTAACATGATGTCTCAGCATGAGCCACTCAAAATTACATATGGATGTTTTTTTTAACACAGCCCTATTAAGTTGTAAATTCACATGTATTTAGAGGATGTAACCTGGTGTCAGCTAAAGTGGACACTCCCTGACCATGATGGAGCCTGGTGAGAGCCAGACCCTGGTGAGAAGATGACTGTTTTCTTTGTCACATCTTCAGAACCTCGTCCCCAGCAGGCACTGAAAGCTCCTGCCCCACTCAACACCATGGGGAGCCCAACTAAGGTAAGGAAGACTGGAGCCATCAGGGTTTGCCTGCACACAGCAGGTTTGCAAAGCCTTTGGCTGTGTTGGTTTGGACCTTAACTCTGCATCAGACTGTGCAGGGAAAGGTCAGCTCCAACCAGGTGAGAAATCAATACCAGTGGAAAGCGTCGTCTCAAGCTGTGGGTGTTAAAATGCCACTGGGAAAACCTGGTTTTACAGATACCCCTCTTCCTCACTGAAAATTTTCCTCAAATATGCATGGCTGATTCCTCCATTGATGTCAGTCTGATTAATACCACATTTGTTAAGAGCTAAATCCCTACAGGCCTTATTTCCCCTACTGAGAACAACCATATATATATATATGTTCTCTTTTTCCCCCAGGCTGATACTGGGAAGCAAGGCTGGCTAGAAAGTGTAGAATTATCTTCCAGTACAGTCACAGTGGCTGTTCAGCTGTTAATGAGCTCACTTTAGCACGCAGGCATCCTTTTACAGTCCTTGTTCCTCCGGAGGTGCTCAGCTGTCCTCCTGGCTTTGTTACAACAAAAAACCAATGCTCTTTTCACTGATGTGGCTCCTGTCGCTGCATACAAAGATACTTGGTTGGATAAAGTGTTCTGAGCTATCAAAAAGCATATGGAAGATGCTGTGCTATAAAGGACCCAAAATTCTGTTTTTTTCCCTAAGACTCAACTCTCACTTCTTCTCACTACAGCAGAGCTGGCAGTGGGGCTGTGTGGTGCTGTCCTGCACCCATACAAGCAGCAGCAGCAGCGGGGTGCTGGCATGGGCAGCCACCACAGCATCCCTCTGGGGCTGCCCATGAGGATGGAGTGCAAGGGGATCAGCCCCAGGGTCCTCTGTGGTGACCTGCACGTCACTGCACAGCTCTAGAAACCATGGCCAATCTCACTTTGTACATCTCCGGAATGGATCATGCTAAAGGGCATTTTAAAATGGTGTCTAAATGATTCAGGAATCAGCAAAAATAATGCACTCAGTCTTCATCCAGAGGCAGAAATATTTCTCTTGTTCCACTAAATGTTGGTAAGTGGGAAAAGATGAGACTTTTCCTGATAGAGTGATTGTAAGTGCTACGATTCTCAACAAAAAAAAGAGGCGAGGAGAAATCTGAGGACAAGGGCTGAGGACAAGCAGGTTTAGTATCAAATTATCTCTGTTTTGTACCTACTTCTAGAGCCATTAAGCCATCAGCCTAAGCTACACTTTCTTCTGAGAAAATCTTATCTTTAGCAACCTGGCATTAAAAAGGTACATGGCTAAAGATGAAATAGTTCTACTTTTGGCTACTTAGCTACAGAACTTAACTGAGTCTTCAGAGAGAAAAGGTGAACAGTTTTAATGGAGGTACTATTAATTCAAATGTTGTCTGTTTCAACATTTCAAAGGAAGACCACACTGAGAAAAATTACTGTAAAACGGAATGTTTCACTGAAACAGGTTAGGAGCATTTATGGCACTTTTATGTTTAGCTGTCATCCTGCTGGGATTGGAACATTTCAGAATATGGCTATGCATTAGAATTTCAGTATCAGTACATCTTTATATTGATCTGAGTGCCTGGGATCAGCATCCATAATGGATAATGAAGCTTGTGATCCCAAGGCACACTTATGAAACACCACTATTTAGAATTTACTACTGCTATAAGCAGAAGTTGTGGAGATACTTGTGAATGCCAGGCCTGGGTCTCAAAATATATTCCAGTTGTTATAAAGAACTTTTTCTGTTCGTGAGCTGTAATACTGGCACAAAGATATATTTGTTGCATTTTTCACAGTTGCTGTGAGTGTGTAACTAGATCTATTCCTTCCTAGAAATAAGTGTTAATATTGGTGGATTTGGCAGGGTCCGTGGCAAAGATCACCGACCACCTCACAGAACAATGAACCTGCTTCTGATCTGACACATACAGCATTGCCAGAAAGCCAAACTTGAACATGAAACCCTCAACTGAAGAGAGAGAACAACTGATTGAGCCTTCAATCTACCCCAATGACTTCAAAGACCCTGTTTGAGACCCATGACACAGAGTTCAATAAAAATCCCACTCCCCCACCACTCATCCTCCACTCCTGCTGGGTAAGACTCTTCTTGCCGAGGGTATTCAGTGAAGTGAGAGATATCTATATAATGACAGTTCTCAGAAAACTGCTGCTATCAGGGGAAAAAAAACAACAAAGAGAAGGAAAGTGAGAGATCACAGAATTGTTCATTGGCATCTTTTAAATAAAGGAGCTAAGTTTATCTTTTGAAGTAGTTTATACCAACTGCAGATCAACCAGAGGCGCACAGAGACGTGATCCATACCAGGGTCACACAGCACCTTTCCACAAGCCGGGTGTGCTCTGTGCTGACCCTCTCCTGCCCGACTCTCTCCATCTGGGCATTGTGGGCTGCGCCCCCACCTCTGGCGATGCCAGGCAGGCACCGGCAGCACCCAAAGGTGAAAAGCCTGCACTAGGGTCTCCTGCTGGGATCTCCTGCAAGTCAGGACTTTTGGTGGCCTGAGGAGGGCAGCTCGGGGGTCTGGTCTGCTTCCTACACAGGAACACTCTCATGGCACCTACGGCTTTCTTTGCCCAAAGGGGGGATGTGTGTGTGCTTAGGGGAGGGGGCTGAGCTTGCATTTCACAAGTGTTAGATAAAGGGTGCCCTTGTGAGTGGGTTTCACACCATGCCAGCCCTCAGCTTTTGGTCCCACGGCAAAGCCCCCATTACCCTCATAAATCTGTGGACCACGATTTGACCTCCTTGATTAATGAAGTTTCCTAGCCCCAGTGCTGTGTACTCTTAATGAATAACAGCCCTGCCCCATGCACAGCAACAGACATCCACTTAGCACCCTAAAGCATTCTCAAAGAGGGACCAGCACCCTTCGGCGGGTTTACAGGGGGGACACAGACACAGCAGGCATTCATGAGACTTGTCAAAAACTTATTTTGGACATGGCCGTGTTTGATGATTCTAGAAAGGCTTTTTCCAGTCCTGAAACACACATGTCCAGAAATAGATTTTATCTAGTATTTTTATTTTCCTCCCTGGCCAGATTTTCATAATGTCCTAAAATTCAATTCCAATCTCCCTTCTTCAGCTGTGACAACAACATCATCATTCAGTGCACCAGGACAACAGAGCTGAGCAGGCTATTCTTTCCCACGGCCCCAAGAGAGCAGCACCCTCTTAAGTGGGGAGGTACAGGGCAGAAGGTCTCACTGATGATCTTTGATTTCTGTGCCCCTGTAAACAGCTGCTTTTTCTTGACTCAGTAAAGTCACTGTAAATGCCAATACTGCAAAATGCAGTTATTGATACATGAACCATTAGCAGGAGGCTCTGAAGATGGGTAACATGATATGGAGACTTTCAGTAAGAGGTCACAAGACCTGAACTGAGGCCAAGGTACTCCTGGGGACACGTAGCACTGTGGTCTGTGTGGTTGCCTGCTGGGCTCCAAAGCTGGGCATGGGATGCAGCTGGGTGGGTGCAAAGGCTGTCAGCTGCTCCTGCAAAGGATGGCTGGGGTCGGAAGCTCCACCGTGTTTTGCTGCTCCCCTCCCGTCACCCAGAGCTGCTGCACCTGGGACTGTTTCCAAGCCCTCTTATGTCCCAGTGACCCCATTTACCTCAATGCACTTATCTAACCTTGGATCATTTCCATAGAGGCCATTCTGCTGCTGGACTGGGGGAGGCAGGATCTGACTATTGCTGAGCAGGTGGAGAGAGTGTTCCCCTGACCTTTGGGGCAGCAACCCTGCCTGCAGCCCTGACTGGAGCTGTAGGGGCAGTGCTGGGGGCTGCAGCATTTCCTCACATTGTCTTGTTCTTCAGGCAGTGCAGAGCCACAGGGGCACTTCCCCAGGGCCCCCTCACAGCAAGAGGCACCCTGATTACAGTGATCATGCTACACCTATGTGGCCAGATAACTGGGGAAATGTGGGTTATTTCTGATTTCACTCAGGGACCCAGAGCTCTGGCACTGAGACCTGGATGAAGCTGATGAGTTTTGAAAGAGAAAGGAAAGCTTTCAGTGCACCTTGAGGATAGCAAAAAATGCAGTTTTGCTACCTGATGAGGGCGCTCATGCTTTCTCCTAATTTCTCATTCTGTTGCTCTGTTTCTCTCCTTTGTTTCACCTTCTACTTCCTTGCCTCGCCCTACTGCTTTTACAGCTGCTCAGAGATCCTGCTGCTCATCCACTGTTCTCTCCCACCACATATCCTACTGGACAGGTCTTTGCCTGTCTCCAGCTGTGTCTGGTGCTGCTGCCAGTGGGGTGCTTCTGATAGGGGCAACTGGCCTTGTTCCTGGACACAGCAACCATCTTCACATCACATGTTGTTGTTGGTTGCTGGGTTTGGGGATTTCCATCTCAGTCATATTAACTCTTCCAGGGGCAGTCAGAGCCCAGACCACAAGGCAAAGTGCATTACCTGTGCTCAGTGGACAGTGTTCCCCACAAGCTGCCACCCAAAAGCACTGCAAAGAGGATGTGCTTGTGCTCAGCAAGTGAGAAAATGCTTGCTGGCAATGCTTATGATGGAAAGTGTTTGCTGTTTATGTGCCTGAAAAATGCGGGCTCACTAAAACTTTGTCTTATTTAGAAAGTAATCTAAAATAATTTTTGGAAGTATCCAGAATGTTCCTAGTTGAATATCTATTTATATCCCCAACAGTGCACCGCAGGACTCAGTTACAGATACCAGCACTCATCCAGAGCTGCCACACCCCCCAGACCTACTGGACAGAAGCAGGGTAGCTGTGTGTATACATACATACCCATTGCTGATTCCTGTGTGGTGTCATTCCATTGAAATGCCAAAAGTCTAGTTGTTTGGCTCCTATATTGCTGGAGGTATGGGAAGCGGATTATGGATTTAGGCTGACAGCACTTCTCTGTTTATGTCCACAAGGAATGCATGCACATGTGTCTGCACCTCCCTGAACATTTCCGCAAATACATTTATAAATCAATGTCATTTCAGCCAGCCAGACAAGAGGATCAATATTCACTGTCACTCAGTATCCTGACCAGCATTGGTCCCCCTCATACCTGCACAATAGGGAGTAAAAGCTGAGCGTGTGTGGTAGCTGTTAGAAGTTGCCTTTCAAGCCATATGTTTAGGGATGCACGTGTGCAATTGCACTGATCTGAAGGATTAAGGGATAATTTGGTGAACATATAAGTTCCTCCTAGACAGTGAGAATGGATGAGATAGCAGGTTGTAGCCTACTGTCACATGTGTTACCTGGTACTGTACTTCCAGACCAACAGCATCAGTGAGAAGCTTCAGTGTGAACCTTGAATATTTTTCAACATGGGAGTAATGGCTGCTGTGGGAGGGCCCACCAGCAAAATTAGACCTGCTTCTGGAGGTGAGGACCTGCCTGTACAGGTGACCTCAGCGCAGAGCAGGGAGCAGAAACACAGAGCTTTTTGGTACTGGTGCGTTTGACCGTAATTATTGATCACCTCACAGAAAGGACATGATTAATAGAAAAAAATCTATATACTTATTAAAAATTATAAAGTCCTTTTTACATTGAAGCTGCTTTTACTGCTACTTAGGGTATTTTACTGTCTTAAAGCTAGGGAAATTAGATTTCTCTGGAGCTAGGTGTGAAGTACCGAGTATCAACATTTTATGTGATTATGCCCTCCTTGGGAACTTTATCCACAGTTTTTCCATTCAATTGTAAATGGCTTCTGAAACTGTGAGCTATGAGATCACCGTACAAAGACTGGGTAGAGTTTCTTGGCTTGTGTTGTATAGCAAGGAGTAGGGGCTACCGGGGTGGCTTTCTCTAGCCTCCAACAGCAGAATGAAGCCATGTGGAAAGGGTAAAGAAGAGTCTTTCAGGGACAGTACTGAAAGCACAGCCTCTCAGCATCCCTCCCTTTTGGCTCTCAGAGATGATCTCGAACAGACCTTCCTGCTGCCAAACCAAACCAATACAATCAGTAAATAATGTCAGTCTGACTGAGGAGCAACCTGAGCAGGGCATATAAGATATCACCAGTGCATGTATGGGGTGCCAAATGAGCTGAACATGATCACGTGTCATTTGGGTCCCAGGAGTGAGGCTTGGAGGCTGGCATGAAGGGACAGTCTCCCCAGCACACATACTTTGCATACAAATTGTGGTTTGGGGTTTTTTGTACAAATGGTTTGCAGGAAATCTCATAACAGCTGCAATGTGGATTTTTCCCCAGCTCAATCAGCTGAGCCCCGTGGGAACTCTTGATCCAGCACCCACCAGACAGGGAACTGCTCTGCATCCTGAGACCACTCTCCCAGCAAGAAACAAGAGGGGACCCCCCCTCTGGCCTCATCTAGCCCCACTATGTGCCACGGGGTTGGAAGCCTGGAGCTGGCTGCTCAGTCCCTATGCTCAAGCAGCCACCACAGGCTGGGCTGGGGGTGAGAGGCAGCATGTCTGGGCATAAGATGTGGACCCAAATTACTCCAAGGGATAAGTGGACAGAGGGACACTTTTATCATCTGAACCAGTGGTGATGACTCTCTTTTCAGCTGGTCTGGGTGCTTTCTGAGCCCAGGTGACCTCAGAGCCTACAAACAAAAGGTCTCTGCCAAGGCAGCCCACAAATTGTCTACATACTGTGTGTATAGGTATTTTTCTGTCCTTTGAAGCTTCTGCCTGACAGGGTCACTTGCTGCCCTGTGCTGCTTGGATTAGAAGAGACAGCTGGCAACTGTTCCGTGCTGGCTTTCTTACTGCCTCTCGTGGTCTTACTGATCTCCCTCAAGCCACTCCTGCTCATCCTCTCTTCAAACAGAAGAGCCCTCCTCGATTTCTTGGTTACTGGTTCAGAGGCCTTTTGGTACCTTTGATTATCCTCACTCATGATGCACTGGTGCCTCAGGAGCATCTTTGCATCTTTTCCAGTTCTTCTGTAGCTTTCTGGACGTGGGGAGAAGCACACAGGACCCAGCTTAAGAATCCTCTGCCCCTAAAATCAATGTGTCTGTCCACCGCAATATTACTGGTGCCTATCGGCCACATACAGAGCAGAAAGCAGGATGCATCCAGGACGGGCAGACAGATACTCAATCCCATTAAATCCCAATAAATAAATGATACATTACCTAGCAGAGCAATCTGGGCTATCAGATGTCCTTTCAAAACAAGGGAGTGTACAGCCTTCTCTCCTGCTGAGAGAAGGTTCCCCTGCAAGCAGCACTAACATGCCTGGGGAGGTATCACCAGCTGCTGTGTGTCACTTTGCTGCGTTCTGATGGGAAATTTTGCCTCTCCCTTCCTATAGCTCCATAATTTCTTTAAATGAGTTTCAATTTTTTCAGGACATTGATGAAATATTGTGACGCAAATCAGCATATTTGCTTTCTATTCAGGAAACCACCCATTATGCCACCACTTTTGCTCAACATATGCTGCCTGTGTAGAGAAGAAAAGCCGTCCTCTTCTGTATAGCAGGATAAACTGAGAAACCCAATCCATGACTAGAGAGGAGGGAAACTGACTTACTTTTTACTAGACATCTCTTTTCTGGAAGTGCTTGGTTGTAAGACCTCAGCAACTGATTCTTGTGGGGACCAGCACCAGGGTTGCCTCCTGAACACTGTCTATTAAAGTTGTTCACAGAGGATCAAAACTGATTTTGTAGATAAAAGAAAACTGAGCTGGATTGAACTACTCCAGGACACCCATCTGTTTGTGAATCTATTGGAAAGCTGGACAGGAAGTTCATCTACGTGCAGGCTTGATGTTGTCTGTGTGAACGGTCCATCTGGGTTTTTGAAGCTAACACTCCTCAGACAAGCTGCTCCATGATGAGCAGTCAGCAGTGGCTGTTTCCTATGTTTCTCGCCCTGTATAATGTCTCTGGTGCTTCCCAATGTGATTGACCTCTCCTTGAAACCCTTCTGCAGTGAATGCACTTACTCCCTCTCCCTTCATTGTCCGGTTGCTTTTTCCCCCAGATATGTTATGCTTGAGATTGCCAGCCCTCTGCAAAGTGTGTTCATGTTTGGCCGCTGGGTTCGAGTGTCATTACAGGGGATTTATAGGCACCACAATTGCATAAGTCCCAGATTCAGGAGGAACAAGGATAAAAATCCCCTGGAGAGAACAAAAAAGAGAAAAATAACCTCATTTAATAAACCTCCATGCATTCATTGGTTAAAAGCAGAGCCTTCCCAGGGAACTTCCACTTAAAGAAGTGGAAGAACATCCCTGCACTGCAGACAGAGTTATCACGAGGCAAGACCTTCAGATGTTGCATTAACAGATATGTTATCTGCATACCAGCTAATAACCTGCAAAAGAAAAGGGCCTAACAATTTTTCATAACATAGAGACTCTAAAAACCCATGTATTTGGTGCCTCTGATGTCGATTTTGGAGTGCAAAAGAATGGTAGGCATATCACTTAGTGGGACCTCAGTTTCAAAGGGGCCAAATCTCTCCCAGGTCTCAACAGGCAGAACAGATGTATGGAGGAGTTTCATTTGTAGCTGCACATGCAAATCCCTGTACTTTGTTTACCTCACCTAACCCAAGCCCACCAGTCCTTGACCCTGCATATGTGTGGGTGTGCGTGTGCAGATGCCGATGTACTGTATAGTCCTACACCAGAGACGTGCTCCTGCTGGGCACTAGCTCCCCTCAGGGGGATGTCAGGCCTCCTCCAAATGCGTGCGTTTGTTTTCTCAGGTCAGTAAATGTGAGCCTGGAACCAGGGTCCAAAAGACCAGAGCATTTTTGCAGATGAGCTCAACTTCTCGGTGACTGACAGTCTGGGAGGTAGGTATCTCTGTTTTCACCCAGGAAAAGGGGCAGAAGATCTCAGGTTCCTTCCGATACAGGATGAAAACTCATTTTTCCCATGCAACTGATTCTTGCTTTGTGGCCTTAGAGCCTCTTTCTTCAGTGATGCCCTTTAGAGCATATAATGTATTAAACTAGGGCTTTCTAAAGGAATGAGATATCACTCCAGATAGTTTTAGAGCTCCTAACTGGCAACCTAAGCAAACCAGCATTATTTATAAATGAAAGCAAAGTAATTGATAGCAGCAATACAGACTTGGTATTCAGTTTCTCTGTCTGAAATTTCTGGCATTGCTGTACTCAGCACTGCAACTCAGAGCTGGCTGTCACAGGGTGTTTAGTGATCTAATAACCAATATTAATTTTATTTTCATTGAGTATTTGCTATCTTTTTGGGTTGTATACTTGCAGTACTTAGGGATTTTGGGTATTTTTGCTCCTCCAGAGAAGTCTTGCTCCAGTCCAGGTCCTTCTTGCTTGTTTCCCAACTTCCAGACCAGTTTCTTACATGGCAGATGCTTGCCAGTTTCCCCTTTCATGAGCTGTAATATGAATACAGGGATTTATTATCTCTTTCATTTGTTCCTTTACTCTGCTCCAGACTCCAAGTGATGTCCTAATCATCCTCCTGGCAAGAAGGGCTGTCTGTCTCCTAGGATTTTAAAAAATAAATATATTTATTTCAATGACTTTGAGGCTATCCCTGTCTGGCTGCGTGGAGGGCTGATGTGATGGCATTTAGAAGAAAATGACTGAATATATGAAGCATTTCTTAAGAGTGCATTTCATAACCTGTGGCATGCACTGCTTACACTATGCCAGAGCCTCTGGACCACGATCAAAAATCATTGCTTCACCTAACATCTGTGGGCTGGCAGCCACCACTACATTTTGTATTTGCCCTGTTGAGGACAGGCAGGGCAGTGATTCCCATTTTGTAGTTCACAGTACCTTTGCTGTTGGGCCTGCCCAGCTATTTGAAGACCGAAGGTTGTGCTGGTTCAGAAACCTCATCCCCTATCACCAGTGCCTGTAGGAACTGCTCCTCCTCTTGGCCAATGCCAGATCCCAGCAAAGTCAGTTTCAGGCAAGAGGTGAGCAGCACCAAGACGAGGGGAGCCACCAAAATCCCCCAAACAATCTGTTGTACTCAAAGATGATAGGAAATAATTAGTGGCCTTGTGGCAGGTCGGCTGCAATTACAGAGAAGCAATGCAGAAATGAAAAGCAGATAAGGGAAAAGATGGAGCATGATCAGAAGCAGTGGTTAATAATCAGATAGATGGTACAATTAAGAGGGACTGTTCTGTGATGCCAGGTGGAGGAAGGGAGATAATCCAATTCCAGTAGCAGTGCCAGAGCACTACAACGCTCTGCCTTCCATTTATTTAGGCAGCAGGAGAGCACTAGCAAATACACATCATCATTATAGAAAGAAGCATTCATTTCTCTCTTGTTCACTGTGAAATTAATTAAGAAGTTATCTTTTATTTCTAAAGTCATCATAGGGTTGGGGTCAATTTATGTCTTACTGAAAGCACAGTTGCTATTTGTTAAAACAGCAGAGCATTTATTACCCGTCTCCCTCCTGCCTCTTCCTTAATCTTTCCTCTAGCATTCTCCTTCCCTGCCTAGGTCTTGCCTTGGCCTCTTGTCCCATATGACACTTGGTCCCCCACGTCTGTGCCTGCACTCGGACATATACACCCTAAACATCTCAGAGGGTGTTTAGCCACTTGTGTTATGTGTCTGAGCTGAAGTTCAGGTGTCCCCCTTTGGCCAGGGTTCAAAAGTTTACAGTGAAACACCTCCCAGAAAACACTTGCAGGCAGCATGGCTGCTTCAGCCACATTTCCAGAGGAGAAAATCAAAACTGAAATCTATTGAGTAAGCAGCACCAAGTTAAGATTTTCATGTCCCATTTCCTTTCGTTCCATTTATGTTTCTCCTTGGGTTTAGGTTTTCTAAAGGACTCTGGTCCTTCTTTTATCCTCGCATGAGAAATCAGTACGTGTTGCATGCGGCATGTACAGCACATAAGCAGCAGACTAATTGTATGTGAAAAGAAACTTCCACAAACAGTTGTCATATATAAATAGATGAAGACGTAATATTTAGATTAAAGACCTGGCATTCTTCTTTGGTGGGGGAAATGTACAATGCTGTGTAGCAGAACATTTTTAATAGAATAAGAAAATTGCATCGTATAAATCAACAAGCAGCTTCTAGTTAAAAACCAAAAGTCTAAGTAAGAAGTAAAAAATGTAACAAAGTATTCTAGGATGGAATTTTTTCGTGTTAAATGCTTCATGTTTTTATTTATGTCCACTGTATCTGAAAGGGCAAAAAAAGGGAAGACATTGATGTCCCAAGCAGAGCTGAACACCCAAATGCATGCACAGGAAGAGTTTGCTGATAATTAGAAGTCTCTGACGGCTGGGTTACATTGAGCTTTGCTGTCAACGAGTGGTCCTAATCTTCCAGACTGATGAAGACAATTTTGTTCAAATGTATGGAAGTCCTCTAGATTTATAAGGATTCTGTAGTAATTAAAAGTACTGAAAGTATAAAAGTATTTATATTCAGAAAGAACAACATAAATAAGTCAGAATGTTTTATATTTTTATTTGACTTCTTTCAAAAGCTGTTTGCATTATAGCGGGAACCTTGGTCTCACCTCTTGTTTTATTGCTCTTGTTCATACTACTTTAATATAATTTTTCAAATTAAATGGGTTTTTTCCCAGTGAGTTGGAAAGTGGCCTTGTGTTTATCTTAGATAACAACCACATACATGAGCAAGGCAGGAATCTGATATACACATAAAATTTAAACTCTAGTTCAAGCCATAGTAAAATGGGTGTTTCCCCATGAGCTGAAGATCCTTCAAATTCTGCCCAGATTGAATTCAGACCTCTGAAACAGAGGTAGCCCAGGAACTTTTATGCAGAGTATGTGGAGTTAGGCCTTCCCACATGGCATCCCAAATGTTGAGCACACTGAGGTGGGACCATGAAGAGTGATGTATAGCCCCCAATGTAGTTTCAGTTCCAATCCTTAAACTGATTCTTCTCACCCTAAAAGACTATGGCATTTCATACTGAGTACTCAAGACCAACTTAAAATGGCCAAAGGAACAGACGGAATTTGGCTTTGCAGGTTGGATTTTGCAGTCACCATGACATAGAAACATAAAATATCTCAGGTTGGACGGGACCCATAAGGATCACCACCTGCAGCTCCCTGCTCCTTGCAGGAGTACCTAAAACCAAGCTGTATGACTGAGTGCGTCACCCAGATGTTGCTTGACCTCTGATGGGCTCGTTGCTCTAACTACTGTCCTGGGGAGCCTGTTCCAGTGTGAACCCTCTCAGCAAAGAACCTTTTCCTAATCTTTCCCCCAACAGCTTCATTCCATTTCCTTGTGTCCTACAGTAGAGCAGCAGAGAGAGATCAGCACCTCCTCCTCTGCTGATGCCCTTGAGGAAGTTGTGGACTGTGACGAGGCCACCCCTCAGCCTTGTCCTCTCCCAGCTGAACAAACAAAGTGACCTCAGCCACTCCCGAGTCTGGCACTCAAGGCCCTTCACCACTCTTGGTCACCCTCTTCTGGACACAATCTAATATTCCTCCTCTCTTGTACTGCAAATGAATGAAAATGAGGCTGAGTTTCTGCCCAGAGATGCTTGTGCCAGAGACGTGTTCCAAAGGCATCCAGGAGAGAGAAGCTCTTGTATTTCTGTATCTCACCACAGCCAAGGGCTACTGAGGACCTGGATCAATTGTGTGCCTGCTGTTAATGGTGAGTACAAACCATTGTCCTGTGTCCCTCAGATATCTGCTGCTAACAAGGTAAGTATAAGATTTGAGGAAATAATTTCCAGCAGCTTGCAGAGAGGTTTTCCCATATGCTGATATTAAATAATTTTCACATTAATATCACAGTTTGTAAGCGACTTCTGTTGGTGTTTCAGCTTAGTTGTCTCTGAGTGTGTTCAGGAAACCTGTGCTCAGTCTGAACCCTGAACACTGTCAATACCTCCCTTGTTTTGTTCTGACCTGTATAAAGTTCTGGTTTCCAAAACTGTAGGCTTACCTCATTTCATTTTGCTGACCTGAAGTGTGCCAGATTCTGACATCATGTATAAAAGCTTTCGTGTAGAGAAAGGGCCAGAATCAAAATCTTGAATTATCCTAAATGTACTGACAGAGTAGAGAGTCCTTGGAACTGATGCCACTTCCCTCATGCATGCCATCACACTCAGCAGGAATTTGGATGCAAAGGAAATGAAAAATAAAAGCAGACTTGGTTTAGGACATAAATGCTCTCGAGTCACTAAAAAGTGACATTGGACATGTGCATCTTCACTGTATGCTCAGAAAGCCCTCCAGGGACAAGAGCCAAGTGAATCAGCAAACTTGGTTATTACTAAAGGAGAGTGAGAAAATAATGTGCTGAGAGAAAAATGCCTTTACTTGAAAGAACCTAAATCAAAATTTAACAGTGAAATGAAGGCCCTTTAAAAAGTTTTATGAAAGGACAAAGCAGTAAGAACCTGTTGCTATTGACAGCTGTGATCACATCTACTGACTCGTTTGGACCTTCGTGTAAGTATTATTTAAAATGAAAGACAAACACAGCATGTGGAGATCTGGCTATTCAAATGCAGAAAGCAGCTATCTTTAACTAGGTTCTGTCCCCTTTCTGTCTTGTGCAGAGAACCACAAAACTGCACCCTTCCCCCAAATCAGAGCTCTTTTTTTGTAATTATTGACTCAATTCAGTTGAACTCAATGATCTTAGTGGTCTTTTCCAACCTAAATGATTCTACGATTCTAATTCAGGGTTACTGCAAGGTTCCAGTTTCAAAATCTGCTGGTTTGTTCTTCTTCATAACTGCTCAATGTGCATCTTTTGTTACATAACTTATTTATCTTTCGTTCATAACTTTTGTGTGGGTGAGGTTTTTGTTTACACAGGTGCTCAAGAAATGGCTATTCTCTGAATAAACACATATATTGATGAGCAAACAATAGCATATGGGGTATGTCCAATTATTATTTCAGTTATTCTTCAAAGTTTTATTTTCCTGGGCAAGGTGCAGAGGCACAGGGGCAGGAGCAGGTATGTCTGTGCAGTGCAGGCTGAAACCTTGGGTTTGGGAGCCATCAGATCTCTCTCCAGCACGGCAAGGAAGTCCTGTGTCTCCTTGCAACCTGGCAGGCATAATGTGGGGCTGAGGGTATACAACACCACCAAGGGAGAATTCTGATGGGAAATCCTTCATTCCTTCCTTCTGGGGCAATCCAGTGCTGTGACCATAGGAAAGCCTTGGAGGTAGACGACTGATCACAGGCAACAAGATGAGAAAAACAACAAACAGATCAAGTGAATGGCTTATTTCTCATATTAAATTGTATCCTTAGGATTAATTATGGTAACAAATATATGTCTAGAGCTTTGGATCAATTCACAAAGAAAAGTCAAAGTAAATTCAAAGTTTTACAGTTAGAAGAAATTGTATTTGCTCTGAGGGCAGCTAAGGACTTATGGTACAGCTCATGTTATTATGAATCCAAAACACATTTTAATGGGACATGTGAGCATGCCTGTACACATACTTAAATAGAAATAGATATATTTTATATTATAACTCCTATATAAGGGAGTTATGGCAGTGTGACAGTTTTAGCTGTGTGAAGTTACATTTCATTCACTAGGCATTTTTAAAGCCTCATCTGCACCCTGTCCCACTTAGCAGTACCCTCAGTGCACACTGTAAACTCCTGATGCTTTCAAACTGCTGCTGAGGCTGAACAAGCGAAGCCCTCCCATTATGATGAGCTCTCAGCAGATGTTCCTTTTCCAAAGATGGATTTTTCACTGACTCCATCTCCACAATGCTCTTATGCCTGTCCTCACACCTTTCCCCATCCCTGCCAGTGACTCAGGCAGCAAGGCAATGTAGAATCCTTTCCTTGAAATCACAACATGCAACAAAGCCAGGACTGAAGGCTTTGTGCAAATGGAAATGGAGATTCCCACCTTTATAGCTGATCTTCTGACAGCTGGCACAGCTCCTAACACCAAGGCACTACTGCTCATGGAAAAGCAGTTATAAATAATTGTCAGGGAAGTCAGAAACCTACCAGTTAGCTTCCCACTCTCTTTTGAGTCTGGTACCTCTGTAGTAAGGCAGATGCCTCTGTAATAAAGCAGCAAAAATGGTCAGTAGCATAGTTTAAGTATCTTTGCAAAGAGTTACCTCTAGCAGTTTTTCTACCACCATCTGCTATAAATACCATACCCTTTAAATACTGCTGGGAGATGGTACATGTTCTGGATGACCTGTCTGGGTGACCTGTCTGGATGCCTCCAGGCCTTTGCCATAGACCAGTAGCTCAGGCATTTGCCCAGTCATGCTAATAAAACTTTATTACTGCACTTCAGTCAGTCCTTTCTGTATAGATTGCGAAAATAAAAGCTTATAAGATTAGAGGACCCAATTCTGCACTGATCCGTGTTCAAAGGGCATTTATATATTTTAGACACCCTCTGAAGCAAGCCCACTGACCAGCTTGAAGTCAGAAGAATTTGCCACTTGGCTTGAGGGACCTGCCTTCCTCACAGCACAATAGAGTTGCTGGGGGGTGTCCATGGAAGTCAAAGGGATGAATTGTAGGGCAGGATGTTAAGCAGACGCCTACCAGGTTGCTGTATCAAGAGTTTTCAGTACCTACTTCAATGGCTTCATTGATAACAAAAAGCAGTTAAAAAATAACACTTTCAGATGTGACCTGAAAAACAAATATGGGAATCAAGATGTTACAAAACTGTGTGATAAGAGAGATTCTCTGTTTTATCAACTCAGAGTTTCACAGAAGATGGGGAGATACAGCAAAACATAATAATAAAGACATACTGCTGACATGGCATAACAGTTATTTATGAAAACTGGATAATATTCAGGTTGTTCTTGGAAAGGGAAAGATTTGTGAATATTAGCATAAATAAATATCCAGTGTTGTAGTCTACTGAAAGTGGCCAGCATCTTTTTCTAAAAGTTCCTTGCATTATTTGCTCAACAAATCCACTAGGAAAAAAAGAAAAGGTGTTTGAAGACGACTTATAAAAAAATTAGGTTTATTGCAGCTTTATTTTCCTTATCAACATACACAAAATATCAATTTGCAGATAAACGATCACGGTCTTATAGACCTTAGGAAAAAAGGCCAGAAATCTGTGAATCATCTGTTGCTGTTGCATTTATGCTGGAACCAGGCAGATGCAGTGGCTAAGGGAATCAACCTGGGAAATGATGCCTTGATCAAAACCTGGGAAGGACCTGTAAGGGACCTTGGAGGCAAACCCATAATGGCTACTTACCACCTTAAGTCCACACTTGTTCGAATGAACTGTCATGTGAGTGGACAAAGGTAATATAATATCAGATGTAAACCACCATACATGGTCTGTGAGGCAAAAAGAATGTCCCATTTGTCATAGTTTCTGTTTACTATGAACAGTCACTTCATCTCCAAATACAATCTATTTTTTCCTTTAGAAATCTATGAAATCAAGCATGTATCTGGGCTCCATTTGCACATTTATGTTTGCAGGTGTTTCAGTGCATCCAGTGCACACAGTGCACACAACCTCTCACTCTGCTTTTTCCCCACCCATATTTCAGTGACCTTTTTTTTCACTGACACTGAGAAAGCACAATAGGGAGGTTGGTTTTCTGCTCTCATTCTATTCCTCTTACGTATCTGCTTTCTACATCCATAGGCAAAGAATATGTCTCTTGTTTTGCTACCCAGTGCTGTAGTTTGTTTGCTGAGGAGGAATAGAAGAGCTAATTAGCTAATTAAAAGGGGGTTCTCTTCAGTGGCTGCACTCGGAGAGTCCACAACTCCCCCTATGCCATGGCATCTTGTCCCATTTTGAGGTGACCCTCCTACTCCCCTGTACAGGGCTTTTTTCCAGGGTAGCAGAAAGTTCTCCATGGAGACCAAGCAAGGCTGAAGAGCTTTGATTTTGTCCTGCTCCTTCAGGAGCACCCTCTTGACCTCTGCACAAAATACATCTGGTGACTTGAGGACTCCATCTGTGCACAGACAGGAAAGGGAACTTATTAGTGGGGATGAGAGCCTTGCCAGTCTCAACATCTATTAATGGCTTAAATCTTCTCAGCTTAGAGAGGTTTCTCTTGGTTTCTCATGTGTGCTTTTCTGTTGAAAATACTGTTTTTGTGGTCTAACCACACCAGGCACAGGGACTCTGCTGCTGAAGTGACAGCTCTGAGGTCAGCAGAAGTGTCTATGACTGACAGTGAAAGGAAACAAAAAAACTAGGGTCAGAAGAGACATAGAAGTGATAAGTGCTTCCTAGACTGAATTTATTGCTATTATTGGCATCAAAATACGATAATTTCACAGAATACTTCAGACAATGAGGTCTAAAGGAAATAGAGGAAGACATTTAACATGTTCCCCTTAACCACTCTGAATATGAGGGCCTCAGAGCTGTAAACAAAAAAGGTGGGGGGGGGCAGGGAAGGAGAACACTAATAAAAATCTCCAAATAAAGTTTTCTGCTATGCTTTTTTACTTTGTGAAACACTTTGGACTGCAATGGCTCTACATCTTTCGTCCTCTTCTTGTATGTCTAAACATCAATGGCAGCAAGCCACAGTCCGTCTCCTGGACAGTTAAACCTCCTTGGCAGCAAGTCATGGCCCAGCTACTTTTAACTCTTTTTTCTTTATTGACAACATAGCATTTTACACAACAAAGTACATGTAAGGCTCTGAACTGCTGCTGAAAGTGTCTTAGCCCTGACGGTATAGAATGTGTTTTAAAACCTGTCACCTTTTTTAATTTCAACCCTGCATCTCCTCTTTATCACCACAAGCAGCCCACGCCACCATATGCACCATTAATTCTGGTACTTTCAAATCAAGCAGAAGAAACAAACCTGGCTGTAGCCCTTCCTTTGTGCTGCCATAATGAACCAAGCTAGGCATTGGGAAGACAGAGTGCTGACATTTTAACTTTTAACTGAAGAATTTCTTTCCCACAGAGGTATCAACAGGAAACGGAGGTTCATCCTCCCTTTTAAAAGTAAAGGCCAAGTTCCTCAGCTGTTTTTGACCCGTTGTGGGTACAGCCACCAGTGGGGTAGTGTAGAGGTGACCCTTACAGGGCTGAAGGCCCAGCTGAGCTAAAGCAGTGGCCACTGCAAGTCACTGGTCTGGCTGAACAACCTTGAATCTGACACTCAGAACCCACCTGCTGTTTGTATGTCCTGTAGTGTCTCCAGCTAAATTCCAGTGATTCATCTCATTCTCTGCCTTATTCTGTCAAGTACCCAGGAATCCTCATTCCCCCAGCATCACACAATGTCCTGCAGGAGGATCCAGCCTCCAAGTCAGGTTTTATAGTCTTTCTTCTGTTACACCTTCACATCTTTATTAAATCCTAAACACAAACTTTTAAGAATTGGCAAGCTTCTTCTCTCATGTGTGAAAGAAATGCTGCAATTGTGATCTTTCCAATGCATGTGAGTGCTGTGAAAATGCTGAAACACTGGACTGCAGTAAGAGCCTGCCATCTTATTCCCCTCTTGATAGGTAGGTGGTTCCTAAGGACCCTGTGAGAGGGAGAAAGAGACTCGCTCAACATTACAGGGATACCTCTCCAAGGCTGGAAGATTTTCTTCTAGAACAAGCTTCCAAGGTTGACCCACCTCTCTCTGCTCGCCCTCTGCTTCTTCCCTCTTCTTCCCAGCTGAGCTACCACATTCTACAGACTTTGCTGTTCTCCTTAACAAGACATTTTTGATTCAGTGGAAACCGCAGTGCATGTCAGAATATGGCTCTAATTCCATATTTCATTGTCCAGAGTTTATGAAGAGTACAGCGAGTTCTTGAAGTTAAAGGAGTACATCAGTAAAACAATTAGGAGATCAGTTTGACAAATGTTGCGGTACATTACAGCTCTTGAGGGGTTGTCAGTGTGGAACCTGGCTCTTGACTCTCCTCATTTTCCATTAAACTTGTAAAACTGCGTGTCAAAGGAAAGGAGAACTTCGTAGGCGAGACTTTAAAACTCAACCAAGCAAAGCTGCTCAGAATATACGGAGGAAACAACCTTGCCTGGATGGGATGAAAGATGTGCAAGGAGCCCTTTTCCCTCCCTAAGACTGTACTATGCATTGTCCGGTTATAAAAATTTCATTGCTACATCTGCATTCCAGATTGATTTATTCTTTTGGCCATGGCATAGTTTTGAAATTTAAGAGGCATTTTCCAAAGGGGTTTCCTCATGCATTCCAAAAATCGATGATCTGTTCCTGTTTGGACTGGTATAAATACCTCTGTATAGACATTTTTACCTATATACAAATTATGTAACTACTCACAATCTACTCACAACCAACCAAGGTTTTTGGGTTTTTTCTTAAGTCATGCTTCTGATGTCTTATTGTTGGTACCTTTCAAACACACCTTTATTAACCATGTTGCAGAGGTACATATGCATATAAACTCAGGCTCTATCAGTACAACAATATTTTAAAAACAGGTGCTTCTCTGAAAATCTTAGTTTTACTTCAGTTTTCAGAGATTTGTTGTCTTGATATAGTTATGAGCTACAGCACAAGAATCATCTCCAGTACATTATCCACACAACTTTTCATTATCTAGCTTTATTAACAAATAAATAACACAATGGCTTTTGGTATCATGTAGCCATTGTTTACTTGTTGTTTTGTTGGGGTGTTTCTGTAAGGGCAATGTACCTTTCCTCAGGTACATTCTCCTATGACTTTAAATATACCTGACATTTAACTTGACTTTTATCTTGCTCTTTTCAGTTTGCCTCTTGTTCCCATTGGGGTATCCCACCTCTTCACACAGCACACGTGGAGCTCCTTGTCACAACATGTTGTGAATGCTAAAAGTTCATAGAGTTCAAAAACTGACTGCACAAATTAGTGGGTGAAAAGTCTACTGAAGGCAATTAAAGAATTTAAACCTGCTTTTGACAAACATATACGATGAATGAATGTGTCATTCACTTATTTCCAATGCCTCTGAACAATGCTGTACATACCTATACCTTTTCAAGTCCCTTTTAAAGAAGTCAGAGTCTTTTAAATCTTGTGCTAATAAAACACACCCTGGATACTGACTGGCAGCAGGAAGCAGAATTTTTGAAGACAGTTGCCCAGAAATAGTCTTTTAATAGCCATATTTTAGTCAAATACTCAGTAGCCATTTATCTCAACCTCAAGTCTACTTCTGTTGTTCCTTTCACCTTATATAAGGGAATTCCTGATTCCCTTATACTGCCCAGCTGCACTAAGACAATGTACTTCTCAAGGAACTGTACCAGTAACCATGCCAATGAACACTATAAACTGTGAACCAAGGAAATTTACTTGCCTTGTTGTCATGAGCCTGTGTGACTGGGCAAGCCAGCTTATTGAGAATCCTGGGTTTAGCCTCAGCAATGACTGGCTTACCTTTCTGCTGGGCATTCAAATAATGAGAGGAAGAGACAAGTCCCAGGCTTTTTGAGGAATACAGTAGTAGTCCAAGTACTGTGGTGAAGAGTTAAGTGCATTGGGGTCATTTAAACTGCTTCACACTGGTAATCTCTGTGACTGATCTCTGAGCCTGTGCCAGACCCTTTACAGGGAAACAGTGTAAATTACAACAGTACAGAAGGGACGAAATAAGTAGCTGGAGAGTCATACCTATCAATGGTCCCAGAACACAGAAAGTGCTGAGGTGCTGTCTGGTACCGTTCAGTATGGTCACTGATGGCCTTGGATATAAAGCACACTAAATTTGCAGAGGATATAAAGTTGGGAGAAACTGTTGAGTATTTTGGAGGCATTATGCTGGTAGACAGACTTATAATTCAAAATTATTTTGAATAATAATTTTTTTGGTTGTGTAGTCTCCCACACTGGAGATACTCAAGAACTTTTGGACGCAATCCTGTGCAATGTGCTCTAGAATGACCCTGCTTGAGCAGGGAGGTTGGACCAGGTGATCCACTGTGGTCCCTTCCAACCTGTGGTTCTGTGAGTATTGCCCAGTCATTGTGCATCACCCTTAAAGAAAGATGTGGCCCACAAAGAGTGTGATGACACAGAGGCTAGGGGGAATCAAAGGGAATGTCCACTAGCCTAAAAAACATGACCTGCAAAGGAAGACCAAACAGACTGATCTTGTTTAAAATAAAGAAGAAAATACTTCAGGAACACACAGGATATAAATTTCTCGTGTGGCCAACCTCAGCTCCAAAGAATGCACCACCATAGTGATGACCTGTGGGAAAAAAGGCAAAATCCTTCAAACCTGCAGTGTGCCACAGTAAAGGAGGAGAAGAAATCAAGGGCATGATGGAGGCCCTCAGGCTTAGTGCTGACAAGGCACTTTTTAGGTGAGAATGCAAAGATTGTCTTGACAAATACTCCACAAACACACACATTTCAAGAACCCTTAAGAGCCCTTGCCAGCCTAACCCTGGAGTGTGGGAACTCCTTCTGGGCACAAATCCAGAAAATTATTTAATTTTGACATTTGAACAAGGTACATGAGCCAGGCATCTGAGAAACAAAGATCTTAAGAATACTAATTAAGAAAATTCATGGCCAAGTTACACACCAAAATGGTGAAAAAACCCACAACTTTCTGGCTTTGGAGACACTCAGAAACATAAATACAAAAAGAAGTACTCCCACACTTACTATGCACTGAACTAATTAACAAGGATTACATAATGCATCCAGAATGCACATGCTGAGCAGTATTCTCATTGGTATCATGCAGTGATACACAGATCTCTCCTCAATTTCACTGAAGTGAGGGGACTCCAAAATTACAGTAAAAGCTCCCACTGTTAGTTTTTAAGTATGTAAGCTCCATTTCAACACATTTTTAGCATGTTAGTATGCTCCTGCTCCCACTGCCCTCAGCAACACAACCGTGATAGCAGAAATAGAATTGTGCCTGCCAGCTTTGTGATGGCCACACACGTCAAGACCACACATACACTCCTTAAACCCGACAACGCCAGTGATCTTGCCTCCAGACTGGTCCTTGTGGTGCACCTCACACGGCCCGCCTGTATCTTGGCTTCCCTTTTGCAATTCCCGTACCTGATGTTGACCCATACTTGCAGCTGTCCTCTCCATGTTAAGATTTTTCCTCTAAAGGACTTTATTAATGCATAGACATCCAGGCAGATTTGCTTCACTGCAATGCTTTTGCCTGAGGAATCACCTACTTTATCAAACATCTTGGTAATCTGACATGATCTAGCTTTGATGAACCATAATGTAGCTGAACCAATTTCTCACTTACCCCTAAGAATTTTCTCAGTCAAATTAACAGGTCATGGAGTTGCTATTCCTTTCACTCCCTCTGCCTTTTTAGAAGACAGGTTTCCTGTTCTCCAGCAGTCTCCAATACCAGTGCTTCACCCCCAACTTCGCTGATCTTTCAAAAGTGTTGCTCAGGACTTGACACAATAGATACCAATTTTTTCAACATTTCGGGTGCAATTTTCTGGGACCTGTCACAAGAAACAGCCTAACTTATGCTTCCACTTCACATCTGCTAATATCATATTTTACATTATCTTGCTTACTTTATGCTCTCTGCAAATACCCTCACCCTAATTTTTCTTTTCATTGAAAACTGAGGCAATGTATTTACTCAATATTTGGAGCAGCCTTCGTCTCATGCCTGGCATTTAGCCACCATGTATCTTGCTTTTTTGAATCACTTTTATTTATATAGTTGAAGAATTCTTTGTTATCTGTTATCCTTTTCTTTGCAACATCTGGTTCAGCTAGATTTTTATCCATTCTTTCTCCCTGATCCTGCAGTTTCCAACCCAGCAAACTGTACTTCTCCTATTTCCTGTGGGTCCGTTCATTTTCAGGTAGTTACTTATCCACTAGCTCCACAATTATTCTTGACCTATTCCAACCTCTTTTATGGGATGAAAGTGCTATACAGGGTTTTCCATTTTGGATTTAAAGTAAGTCCATGATTCTTCCACACTCATATGCTAGGTCCATGCAGCCTCACCAATCATTTTTCACAGTTTCTTAATGTGTGCCCTCTGATATCCAGGACTTTAGGATATTCCAGGACTTTAGGATATTCTTGTCGATCTAGGTTCTCAAGAAGTTAAAATGTTCTCAAGCAGTAAAAAATATTAGTCATTCATCAGAGACTATTTTCTATAATCAAATTATTTTTTAAAGGAATTATAATGTCCTTATATTTTACTGAAAAGAATTATAGAACAGCTTCCCATTAGGTTGTTGAGTCTGATCAGTGACTGCTGGTAAATAAAAAGTTTATTGCCTATCACACCCGATAATACATGCTGCATATGGTCTTTGTCTTGCAGCTGTCTAGGGAATTGAAGTCTTCTCCAACCTTGCTGTTATTTACTGTTGATGAAAACCTCTATTCATAGCCATCCCTGAACCTGAGGGTCTTTACCAGATTTTGGGGCATTTCTATCACTCTTATCCACTACCACTTTCAAATAAATTTCTTATTTGTACCATCACAGTTTTCTAAATCTATTGCTTCATTAATTTATATTAAAAACTAGTAATTAATAGTGCAAACACCACCTCTATCCTATTTTTCCTCCTTTCTTCAACCTCTTCATGTAAGAGGATGCAAAGAGGAAAAAGTACATTTGTGTTTGGCCTTAACTCCTAGCTTACGTATCTTCATAGTCCATAGGGTTCATACCTGAGAAAATTATCTCTTTCCATCTAACCATTTCCTGGGGAAATCAGCCTAAGACTTAATATCTTAAATACATATACGCACATACATTTAGAGGCTGGAACAGAAGAAAAACAAGAATGTTAAGTAGAGTTGTGCTTTTTGCAAGTGTGAGAACACAACATAAGCAAAGCACTTGGCAGCCTATCAAAAACATTTTCCACAAAAAGAATTTATTATGTTCTCTGCTATAGGGAAGTCAGGCAAAAGGAACAGTGGACACCAAAACAGCACAGTGCCTTTGGCTATTTATTCTCAGTTGTTGCTAGACTCTTTCAGACAGAAGTCACACAACCCTGCAGTCAGTAGCATGAGAAGCAACAGCTGGCAGTTCCTGGGAAGCAGCAGGACAGGTGTCAGAATCTGCAGAGGGAATAAAAACGGAGACAGTGAGGTTGAGAAATTGACAGACACCATGTAAGAAAAAGAACAGCCTGCAGCATCTCTTGACTACTGACATTTCCTGTCTTAGCCTATACCTGCCTTAACCGATGTCTCTGAGATGCCTGCTTTTGTCATTTAATTAGTATTTCTCGTTGCTGTGGTATTTTATTTCTGATTTTTATATATAAATATATTTTTTAAGGGAAGAAGAAAGCTGAAAGGAAAGTTTGGGACAATTCTGATCTCCACCAGGTGTCAAACTGGCCAAGAAGAGATCCAGAAGTGACGCCAAGGCTGAGACACGGGTAGAACACATAACGAATTAAGCAGCTGATGGCTGCACAAGTGAAGACCTGGTCCGTGCTATCCCCGAGGGCGGCAGGACCGGCGGCGGCAGCGGCGGCGAGCGGGGCCAGGTCGGGTTGGGCGGCCGGGTCCCCCCGCGGCGGGGGCAGCGCTGCTCGCCCCGCCCCGGCCCC
>VXAZ01003150.1:345010-457593 GCA_013399875.1 Gymnorhina tibicen
CGCAGGGGGGGCTCAGCCCGAGATCGCCGGCGCCGTGCGCGCTGCCGCTCATCCTCTCGCTCGCCGAGGTGTTTAAAAATATCGGTTCTTCTTCAGAGCTTTCAGCTGCACTTGGTGAAGCCCTGTGCTGGAGGTTTAACATTCGGAGGAATAGCTTGGTACGGGACGCGGATAGGAAATTAATGAAAGAACCGTGGTGCTGTGCTCGATGGCCGTGGCCGGTGGCTGTGCTGGAGCAGGCGGAGGTGCCCGCAGGTGCGGGGCGGGCTGGGGACAGATGTTGGGTTAGTTTCCTTCCTCCTGGTTCTCCTAACTGAATGGTGAGCTGCTTGTGTTTACAGCGTACGTCCTGAAAGACAAACACATAGGCAGAAGAAAGGTCAAGTATTTCATTATTCCAGAGGAATTTGTTAAAGTTTAGAAAATACAGAATTTATTGCTAGGAATTACTCTGTGTAGCACTTGAAAGGATAAGCAGAGACTTTGCTATGCACTCAGGGATCTTAACAGTTGGATACAAAGTGTATCAGATCTTAATTTTTGTCTTAAACTTGGAAGAAAAATTATGTTGGTGTTGAAAATGTGGCAGTGGCAAATATGCTGTAACTTAAAAACATTTTCAGGTAATCATCAGAGAAGAAGAATCTGTATGCTACTTTAAACTAGTGATTAGCTGCTCATTAAATTATTTATTGGTGAAAAAATTGCTGCCGAAACAATGAGGTCATAGTGATACTGCATGGTATCACTTACTATAGCCATACTACATAGTCTATCAGGGCTTGAGGGATTGCTTTTTCATTTTGTTCAGTACGGATATTTTGTAGTACAATTGTAAACTGTTTCCCGTGGTCTTGAATATATAATGCACTCGTGGAATCTTACTCAACAAATTAATAATAAAAGTAAGAGATGGGCCTGATAAAAGCTGCTGTCTTGTGGCTTGAAATGAATGCTGTTGCATCTCGTTTAATTAGTTCAGCACTCTGGACAAGTCAAGCATTTAATCAGAAAAGGGAAAGTAATCACAAACAGCAGGTGTGAGTATCTCTTTTAAGCATCTCAATCTGTCACATTTAATTTTGGGAGGCAATGTAGGATTAATTCAATTTCACTGGCGTGAAACAGTTTTTAAAATACACAAAACTGTAGTTGAGAGAGAGATGGCACTGAAGTGAGCATTGCAGTAATTAAAAATTTATAATTTAGCTCCAAAGATCTCCTAAAAATTTTCTCAATAGCAGCAAAATAGTGGATACCTTTGATATTAAAATCTGTCTATGGTGAATTTCCACTTAAATTATCTTATTCTGTGTGCTTAATGCCACTCTCTGAAACATGTCACAATTTTTAGTAATATTCATCACGTAATAAAAATGCACTATTTTTTCCTGTTACAAAAGTTTCCTTCTTTTTCTCATAGTGAGATGGTAATATACATTGGGCTGGACATTATTTGAAAGAAGTGTTTCCATTTAGATCACCATAACTAGATCATAGAAGAAGATACGGAATTATGTAGTGCTAATACTCAGCAAATGTGATTGTTATCCCAGCTAACTGCTACATCCTACAGTGACTTTTTTCCTCACCAAAAATCATGCTACTCTTTTTAACAGACTTTGTGATGCCTGAAGATAGATTTTAAAAGAAGTAGTGAAGTTAGCATAGTTTCCTTTGTCTAAATGTAGACTTTTTTAGTTGA
The DNA here is from genome assembly GCA_013399875.1 of Gymnorhina tibicen. NCBI lineage: Eukaryota > Metazoa > Chordata > Aves > Passeriformes > Artamidae > Gymnorhina > Gymnorhina tibicen. The sequence continues at coordinate 346,716 of VXAZ01003150.1, forward strand.
GTTGCAGATCATATGCACGTTATCCAAGGTGGAGAGATGCTGTTTCATTCTATTCTTTCTTGGCCCCTGGACACATTTTGTGCCATGAACATGTGTCATCATTAATTAGTTCATCCTCCTTTTAAATTCACTCTTTGCTTTGTTCAAATCCAAACCCTACTATTCATCGTTAGATCCACCACTTTGCAATCTCATATGTTCCCTCCCCACAAAACCATCCATTTTTCCATAGTCTTCCTGCAAATTTAACCCCCATCCATTGCAAACAGAGCATTTGAAATATAAGTTTGTTTTCTGCAGCTGCTGAATGGACAGAAGTTTTTTCTGAGTGCAGCAGAGTGTGGTCTTCAGCAGGTACTTTTTCTTTTTGCTCTCTGGAGGGTGATCTCAATTTCTCTATTCAGAGGCTTTTCTCTGTCCCAAGGAGGCAGCAGTCTGGTGTCTCCCCTCCTTGTCCTGGTGGCGTTTTCTCTCCTTCCACTGTTGAAGCAGGGCTGAATGGCTCAAGCATGTACTTTGCCCGACATGTTCAGTGAGCAAAGCAGAGAGTGTTTCTGTGACTGTTCCTTTTTGTGCACAATTTAGGTCTGCGCCACGCAGAGCACAAGCCAGTCCTGTGGAAGTTTGTTGCCTCTCTAATTTATCTGTAGTGCCTATTGCTGCAGTTAATACTACAAAAAACTCAGCGCCCAAGTCAGTATTTCACTGGCCAAAACTGCTGAAGAATATTGCCAATAGATGTTAATAACATATTCACACCCTCTATTGACCCCAGCCTCAAGCTAATGCTGATAAGGATATGACAAGGTTTCTTCCTACAAGCTTGGTTTTTGGCATGCTAAGTATAAGAATTTTAAGTTACAACTAAATTGCATTAAGGTCCAGACTAGGACTTTAATAATATTCATACTGAATCATTGTTAAAGAAGTTGAAGGTAATTAATGTCAAAATTATTCTGAGAGTTACTTCAGTACTGAAAAATTGGAAAGTGAATAGCCTCCTTTAACTGTTTCCTGCACTCCAGGAACATTGGTGTTGGAAGGAAATACAGGCTACAAATATTGACAGCAACGTTTCCTCTGCTCTTAATTTAACTGCTGTTCTTGTATACGGCCAGCCTTCGGTCCAAGCCTTGCCACAGAGAGTGTCACGGAAGAAGGCTGGGCCAGGCACACTGCCTGAGCTGGAGACAGGGCTTCTGAGTCTGGCACTGGGTTTTGGCTGGCAGGTACATTACAAACACATCCAAATAAACTGCATGGCAACTGCTACAAACAGCAGTAAACAAAGGCTTGGAAAATCTTGGGACCCAACATGACTGAAATTGCAAAAGGAAGCTAATAGTAGGAACCCTTTGCAGCTGTAGCTTCTGAAGATATTATGCTGCTTTGCAAATATTACATAGGCCTCCCAGTATGCTGGTGTCTTATATGCATGTAATTACACATAATTTGATAGAGCAAAGATTTTTATTGTTGTGACTAAGGAAAGCCAAACAGCAGTGATAAAAACCAATTTAGGCCTGATTTCTACCCATCGTCTCTGAGCATGTGGAAGTTTTTGAGAACAAATCCTTTCATGTGCCAGCCTCTTCTCCAGAAAGGGCCTTTCTGTGCTCCTGCACATAAGTCATCTCTCCTAAGGGTGGAGTTCATAGCTAACGACATGTACTTACCAGAGTTTCCAAACTGGACTATGAAAAAGGGGAGATATGATTGAATATTTGCCTCTATTTTGAGATGCAGGTGGTAAAAGATCAATGAATATGAGGGTTGAAGGGTATTGCATTCATAAATTTCTTCTGGCATGTGTAAATGTCAACGTCAAAAAGTAGTTCAGACCAAAAAATGTCCCTACATTACATCCTTTTCTGTTCTGTCTCACTAAATCCACATCAGATTTACTCCAATTACAAATAAAAGTATGCTTTTCCTAAGACATTTTCCAGCAAACTCAGTCAGGGAAATCAAGCTCATGTCTTTCATTATTCATAACCAGAACTCAGTAGGGTGGATTGGACCCATAGTTTATCTCCATGCAATTTGATCAACCTTTGCCTGTACAGGTGCTACTCTGAGGAAAATGTGGAGGCTTGGCCCCTCAGGCACTTTTCATGAAAGCTCTCAGTGGTTTCAAAACGACTTGGCTGAGGAGCATCTGCCCTATTGGCTTTGGGAAGGTTTGTGTCCCTATGTCCCTTTAGAGTACACCTACATTGCAGCTGCAGTTTCATATCAGTGGACATGAGCACACATACCCAACCCACTTTTAGTCTAGCTGTCTTGACTATCATAAAACCATAGAAGGATTCAGGTAGAAAGGTACCTCTGTTGCAATTCCAACCTCCTGCTCAAAGCTGGGTTAACTATGAGGTCAGGCCAGGTTGCTCAGTGCTTTTTCTGTTGAATCTTGAAAAACTCCAAAGTTGAAGAGGACACAAGTTCTCTAGGCAACCTGTTCCAATGTTTGACTGTCTTAATGTTGATTTTTTTTTCTCCTTATACCCAGTCTGAAACACTTTTTTGTATTTCAGTTTGTCTGCTGTCTTTTCTCCTCCTGCTGTGCACTATTATGAAAAGCTTGAGTCTGTTCTCTTGACAACAACTCAAAGGAACTGGAAGACTTCAACTAGCCCTGCCAAGAGTCTTCTTTCTCATCCCCAGGCTGAGCAAGCCCTGTTCCGTCAGCCTCTTCTCATAAAGAGATTACCAGCCCCTGACCTTCTTTGCAGTCCTCTGTTGAATTCACTGCAGTCAATTTATGTATTTCCCTATACTGAGGGCCCAAAACTGAGTGTAATATTTTGTGGTCAAAAAAGTGCTGAATAGATAGGTGTAGTTGCTCCTCTGATCTACTAATGATGCTCCTGTTAGCACAGCCCAGGATTCTGTTGCTAGGGCACACTGCTGGTTCATGTTCAGCTCATCATGTACCAATACCCCAGGTCCTTTCCAGCAGAGCTGCTTTGCAGTCCCTTACCTGTATCATTACAAGGCATTGTTTCTTCCTTTGCTCAGGATTTGGCACCATGTTAAAAACCTTGCTAGAAATAAGGTAAAAGACATCCACTGCTCCTCAAGTCCCGTCTTTTTGCCATAGCAGGCACCTGGGCTGGTCAGACATGACTTGGCTCTGGTAAATCCATGCTGACTGTTGCCAATCACCTTTTCCTTCTGTGCCCAGAAATGTCTTACAAGAGGACTTGCTCTGCATTTTTGGTCCCAGCATCCCAGGAACCAAAGTGAGGTTGGTTGGTTTGTAATTCCCAAAATTCTTCTTTTTGGCCTTTGTCTTGGGGTGACTTTATGCTGTTGTATCCCCCTATCACTGCTCTATGCCCAGACATGATTCCTGAGCCTTTCTATGCCTTTAAAACTGGATGCAAGAAACAGAGAAACAAAAACTGAGTGAACTTTTCAAAACAGTTTGTGCTTCAAGGACATAGAGATTAGCTACTTCTGCGGCGGGCAGAGGAAGCATCGTTTCTTCTTGCTTTTCAGTAAGTTTTTCAGCTCTGTTTCTTCGGAGAGAGACAGAGAGTTGAGTTTTTTTTTTTTCTTGGGACTTCGGTTTTTTTCCCCTTCTTCTCTTCTGGACTTGTTCGGAGCACCAGAACATCAGAACCCCACCAGGGGACCTTCCACTGGCCTGGAGGGGGGCCCCCCACGCCGACCCAGCTCCGAGGAGGAGGAGGAGAGGCCACACCCACAGAAGGACTCTAAAATCTTTCAAGTTTTCTCTCCAGAGTGAGAGCTTTTATTATTTGGCATTATTATTATCATTATTTTCCTGTGTGTTTGTTAAATAAATAGTTTTTATTTTCTCCTTCACTTTCCTCCGAGGAAAATTTTTTTTTCCCGGACCCAGTTGGGGGGAGGGGTGGTTGTAACCTGCCTTCCTTTGAGGAGACATTCCTTTTGGACATTTCCCTGAATTTGGCCTAAACCACCACAGCCTTTTAAAAAACAGGTGGGGCATTTGCCTTTCTTCAGTTATTGGGGATTCTCTAATCTCCATGACTTTTCAAAGATGAGAAAGTATGACAAGGGCATCAGATATTATTTAAAATCTGGTAGATGTATTGAATGAATCAGTTTATAGGAATGGCAGCTGATTTGTGGAGCTGCCCATCTGAAATCTAGTTTTCCCTCTTGGCCATGTGAACTGGCTTCACTGAAAGAACTGTCTTTAAAACCACACACACTTGGTGAAAAACTGACTGCTAGCAAAGAACCTCTCAGCTTCCACATGCCCAGTGACCCTCCATGGATTAACAGGGAATTGTCAGAGGAAGACAGCAGAGACACAGGCTGGAGAAGAGGTGTTCGGAGAGTCTTAGGAATTATTTCTTGATCTTTAGCAGGAAGTCTTTGTACATGCAGGTGAAAGAGACTTGCGTAAGCTCAATAGATGGTATTTGTCTTCAGAAAAGTTGCTTATATTTCATACTAAAAGACTGGAATAATTTTGACTGATTGTTCTACTGGAGAAATGTCAGCAAACACAGCTTTTTATTATAAATTCTTTTTTTTACTGATTGAAATTATTTGACTTGGTTTGCAAACATCACTAATCTAGTCTGGCTTTTGAACTATAAACATTTAACTTAGTTACCTGACTTTAAAACGGCCACAAAAATCAAGTGACTCACTGCAAATGGCTTCTGCTTGCTTTTTGTCTTTCCTGCATTTCCCCTGCTTTTGCTTCCAGCAGTGCCCCCAGAGCCTGACCCACGCAAGCCTGCCTTCCCTTCTCACCTCCTCCTTCCTGCTGAGGGCTGCTGCCTCCAGTATTCAGAGCAACGTCACTGTCTCTGCCTTCTCCCGAGGCTGGGCAGTCAGGCAGCTTTGTGAGGCTGCAGAGGGAGAGACACTGGCCCTGCTGTGGCCAGGCTGTGCTCTCTCAGGAACTCCCATCCTGCCCAGGTGCAGTGTATGGTACCCTGGCATCGCATGTCCCAGTGCTGCAGGGTGATCCTGCACACTCCTGCCTTGCCTTTCAAAGGGAGAATACCAAAAATGAGAACCAGAGTTTGATTCACTTGGGTGTCTTTTGTTAGTCATATATCAATGGCTTTTTAAGATCAGTCTTACATCTATGCTATGGGCTGCGGCCCTGGTGTGAGTAACCTCTGGCTACAGCTGAGATCCGCCACTGGGATAACAAGGTTGAGTGCTTTGGAGCAGGCTGCAAGCTGGAGGTGAGCATGCTGGTTTTCACTTTGGGGTATCTGGATCCAAATCCCAGCGAGACTGAATGGATTTCACTGAGCAGCTACTGTTAGAAAAGTCTCATGTATAAGTCTCACCTGATAAACTCTATTACAGCTTTGCTTCAGGGATACAGATTGCTCACCCCAGTAAATATGAAGAGCACATTCATTTTCATGACAGTATGCAGAGCGCCTGCTAATCTTGTTTAAAATATTAGTTTTTATGTTCAGGCCAGGTAGAGTCAAACTAGCATTTCACACAGGTAAGAATTTAAGGCCTGCAGGATCTGACTTACCAACATGAGCAACACTTAATTATAAATGTTACTGAAGACAAGGCTTAATTATCATTGTCACTGGCTTATAGTTCAGTTTAATAAAAACTCATCTCCTGCGTGTACACAATGCGTGTGCATTAAGCCCTACTCTAGCTAACGCTGTGGTTTTTAATTCCTTCTGTTGTCTGGCAGCAATTCCCTTAGTGGGAGAACAACGGTGGGTTAGCAACAGAAAAGATTAATGAAAGAAAACCTTCCATCGTTTTGTATTTGTTCTGCCATGATTGCAATGAAAAGCTCTCTTTTTTCCCCCCCCCACTCCCTACAGGACAGTTTGCAAAAAGGAAGAAGACTTCACTTTGGTTCACAGTCGCACTGCTGGTGGTGTCTGTTTTCATACTGACCATAGGTCTGGCAGCTACCACACGAACAGAAAATGTTACTGTGGGAGGCTACTACCCAGGCATTGTTGTAAGTAAAAAACCCATTTTAGAATATTAGGTACATCCAAATAAATTATTATCACCTGTAAATGGAAAACTCTGATAGACCGAGAAAAAAGAAAAAAGACAGTTAGTCCTGGTAATTTCACAGGAGAGAGATGCTGCTTTGTTTTGATCTAGTTCTAGTGTGTTGTAAAGCAGGGGGTAAACTATTTTTCTGAAGTGCCCCAAAGGGGAGGCTGTTAGGGGGCAGAAGGAGGTCGAGGTTGCACTGCACTGCACTATGCTGGCTTCAGGGAACTGTGTGAAAACCTGTGCTAGACTCCTGCTGGTCTCCATTAAAAGTGGGTGTTGGCATGACTGGACAGTAGGCATGGGATAGATTTGAACAACCTTTTAGAAGTTTACTACTTCGATGGCAGGAAGAGCCACTCCACTCTTGTGTCTGTGTGCCAGGAATTCTGCTGTGTCCATGGCAGGGAAAGCCCTGCAAATGGACATGTGGAGGCTTCTCCCTAACATCCTTTTGTGCAGGCTTGCTGCCAGTTCTCTCATACAAGATCCTGTTTCCAAAATCCTTACTCTTATTTTTGCCTTGGGAACAGACTGCTTAAAAACACTCCTGCAGTGGGAACAAGGTTCGAGCTCCAACTGCTTTGCCCTGTGGTGCCTCTGTGACTTCTGGGGAGGAGTAGCCCTGCCAGGCCCTTGCTGGTTCAACCCCCAGGCCCTTTCTGATCTCAGGAGAAAGGATTGGTTATATCCAAAAGTGTGAAAATGCCTGGAGTTAAAAAAAGTAATTTAAATACCTGGGCTGAGTTTTAAATATGAGGAATATGGGCAGCAAACGGAGAAGGCCTGAGTCAGCCAAGGGGAGGTAGAGGGTGCAAGGTGAAGAAAGAAACTCACATGCTTAGAGTTAGACACTGCTTAGGTGTGTGGCTCCACTACTGCCAAAATATGTTGTAAGGTACCATTATTTCTTACTCTCTATGGAATGAAATGCCCAGAGAAGAGGGATATGCATCTTCTAATACCGTGCATACACCATTAATAATTTGTAAGTTAGAATTGTTCCTCCTAAACAAGTCATCTTACATCTTAGTGTTATGTTGAGAACAGGACTTCTCAAAGATAATTTTAGGATAATGATCTATAAGGAGCGGTGTTTTAAAAATAGAACAAAAAGCAGTTCCAAGAATAAGACCTTAAAAGAATGATTTTCCCTTTCATTAACCTAAAATAGATTAATACTGATAAAGGTCTCTTCTTCCGAAATTTGACATAAAATCTTTTGTAAGACCATGTCATCTGCATTCATCCCTAGAAAGCAGTTTCATTTTTAAACTGCTGTCTTTAGCAAGTGTAATAAGTAATAAACCCAGGTGCACAAAACAGGTTATTTCAGCATTTAGTTTCTTGTAGGAATAACACAATGTCTATTCACTCATCTGAAAAATATCATTTGCTAAAATATTTTTTAATCTTGTTTTCATTAATAACCAGATAGAAAACCAAGGATTTATTAGAATACTTTGGAAACAAAACCTTTTATTAATAATTTTCTCTTTCAAAATATTATTGGAGTCAAATAATTTTCATAAAATTCAGAATTCTCTTTGTGCACACATGATGGATTATTGAAGTAACCGAGAAAGAGTGATGGGTAATTGTCAATGTAAATGTCATCAAGATATTAAATATCACAAACATTTAGCAAGAGTTAAAAGTGCTATGCAAATCGTACATGGTATCTTGCCAAAAACCTGGTCAGAGGTGTGTGACAGCATTGTTGTGTTTCTGCCTCACTGCCAGAGATGACTGACTTCAGTGCAGCATTGGCAGACGGACTGTTATAGAATCATAGAATGGTTTGGGATGGCAGGGATTTTAAAGGTCATCTCAACTCCCCTGCCATGGACAGGGATGCCTTCCACTAGACCAGGTTCTCAAAGCCCCATCCAACCTGGTCTTGTACACTTCCAGGCAAGGGACACCCACAACTTCTGTGGGCAATCTATTCCAGTTCCACGACCTTCACAGTAAACAATTTCTTCCTAATATCTAACCTAAACCTGCCTTCTTTCAGTTTGAAGGCATTAGCTCTTGTCCTATCTCTTCATTCTTTCTTGTAAGGCACCTCCAGGAACTGGAAGGCAGTAATAAGGTCTCCTCAGAGCCGTCTCTTCTCCAGGCTGAACAACCCAAACTCTCTCAGCCTGCCCTCATAGGAGAGGTGCTCCAGCCTTCTGATCATCTTTGTGGCCTTGCTCTCTACTCACTCCAGCAGGTCCATGTCCTTCCTATGTTGGGGGTCCCACTGAAGGCAGCACTCTAGGTGGGGTCTCACTAGAGCAGAGCAGAGGGGCAGGATCCCCTCTCACCATCACCTCTTTCAGAATGTACTGAATAGCCCTCAAAAGGTGCTTCTCTTCTCTGCTGACAGTAGAGGGAGCTTAGAAAACCAGCAAACCCCGATCCCAAACTTTCAGATGCTTAAAGCCAGGGAGTGAATTTGTCACTACATATTTAACCGCTGGGCTCAGAGAAAAGCAAGAATATGAGGAGAGACAGTGTTGATTTCAATTAAAAATAAGGTCTATTTCTCATAGACTTCAGTAGTAAAATATTAATTTCACAGCTGGTAGATGAGATGAAATCTCCACTGACCTTAGGTAAGCAATTTTGGTCTTAAAAAACAAGCAGAATTAACCCTGCCTTGAAGACACCTACAAAGATGAATAACATTATCCATTGGCATAGATTTACTTGTATCTAGAAGTATTTGCTGAACAGTTCTTCAGGGTTAGATGCATAATACAGTTTGGCTTCTGCCAAGTTCCCACTGGCTTCAAGAAGAGTTAAGTGCCTTGATTTCCCTGCATATGTGGTCACTTGTAATTTGTTCTGAAAAAATCTTTTTTCTAAATACATCTTTATAGTGCTTGGTATTTCCTGAACTTATGCATCCAAAGTAATTGAACATAAATTATTTCTGTGTGTAGATGAGTTAATATAATGTTGCACTTTGGAAGGTGTCTGCATTTAGTAGATAACTGCTTGATCATCTGTTTGGACTGTCTTTTTGGAACAGTCTGCAAAGACAGAGTTGGAACAGCTTCAGCCTCATTTCCGTATAAATATTGTTTATACTTAAATATTTAATGTCACTTCTCTGTGACTACTTACTGTATTATTTTTATTTGCTATTTTTATACTCTTTCAACAGGGTCCAGTTGTCCCAGCACCACACTGACCTGGACTTCCCTAGTTCCCAAATAGCCTGTTGTCTAAATGGACAAAAACCTAGCTCGTATGACCCTAAAACAATCTCAGTAATGCTGTGGCTTTCATCATGATCTCTATGGTTCTGCTCCTTCTGATTTAATTGTTATTCTTCTGTCTTTGGGGTTTTTTTTTATTCACATGGATATTACTCACTTTGTGTTCCCTGCATCAGCCATAAATGAGGCTTTATGGATTGTTCCTGTTGGAATGAAAAATGGGGCTTGGAACCAGATGTCATTTTGATGTAGTTATCTTAATTTACAAAGTTGCTGTCCCCTGAACAGAGTGTCCTTGCTCACGGTTCCAAGTATCTCTACTATTTAGCTGTCAGCATGGGTGCACTTGCCCACTCTTTCAAAGTCTCTGCTTTTAGTCCTTGTGCCTCCCTTCCACATAAATTTTCCCAAAGCACTCAAGAGCAAATCTCCTTTCCCTACATTCGCTTTCTTGAAAGCGAGTGACGGATTCCTCTTGTGATACTGAGCGAGTAAAGTGCTTGCAGGGGATTTGCTTTCTGCTGTGAGCAGTTGTGCGTAACAGCAAGGAATTTATGGGCATTGCTTAAGCCCTTGGCTGGGACATGTAGTCCTTAAAAACTTAATTTGTGCTCGGAGGAGAGGCTCTGAGCTCAGTTCAGAGGCCTCATTACAGAGAGGGGCTGGAACCAAGACAGAGGGAACATGAATCCAAGGAGTTTCTACTGCTCCAAACCTTCACATGCCCATCATAAGGAGGAGGCTTTTCCCACCATCCCAGTGTTGAAGCAACACTGGAATATTAAGGCCAGCTTACTTCAGTGTCCCTTCCTCCCCTCTCTCCTGTGGCTGTTGGTGATGCAGCTGACTGTACTGGTCCTTTTAGCATTTTAGCAAGGAGCTTTTCTGGGTTGTGTGGTAGCGTCTAATCATTAAAATCAAATCAAACAAGAGTAACTCTAAGGGTTTGAACTTGGGTCATTTGCATGGTGGGAACACATCAATTTTTTGAGAAAAACAGTCTGCAATTGCCTAAAGCTTTCCAATTTTTCAAAATGATGATGTATGGACTAAATGTAAGTGTTTTTTTCTTCTACTTTACTTAGTTTTTGCTTTATATTTTGTAGAACTGTACATGACAATGGTAACAGTAGTCAGGTTATAGAAGTGTGTCTGTACAGACTTCTGTTTACTACATGACAAATTTTGCACTGAACTATCAAAGAGCTGCAGTCCTGGCCATTTGCCATTACATTATATGATTTATGTCCAACAGTAAGTTCCACCTTTTCCCTTGACCTGCCCCATTTAGCCCATCTGTGTGGTGCATTAGCTGAGATATGACTGTATGTGTTGCTGTGTTGTCCAGATAAGCTGACCTCATGCATTTCTGTTGGTTTTGTTCTTTGCCTTAGCTTGGCTTTGGATCTTTCCTAGGGATTGTTGGCATCTACCTGGTAGAAAACAGAAGACAAATAGTAAGTAACAGCCCTTTTAATTTTTCTCTTTTTTTGTATCAGACTGCATTAAACATGAAAAGCAGGGATTTCGAGTTGACTTAAAACTGCTTCATCTGCCTCAAAATGTTAGTCATTTGTTTCACCACTTCTGAGAAGTTTTAGAGAAGCATGAATGGGCCAGTAACTTCCTTTGTACAATGCAAAATAAAAGCAGCTTACTTTGTTTTACTGAATTTACTTTGCTGCTGGCTTAGTGAGTTGAATTGACCAAGGGCAGAATCGCTTAAGTGCCAGAGCCTGGCCAGGACCATGTGGCTGGGAAAAGGATGGGAAGAGACCAACATACCAGTTTGAACAGCAACGAGCTACATGATCAGCTCCACCCTAGCAGATGATCTCATCCTGAACAAGAAGTTTAAGTCAGGAACACTTTCCTGAAACTGTATGTGTTAAATAAAAGAAAAAAATCCAGAGCTCTTGCTGTCAAGATTCCCTGGCTATGACAGACAGGATCTGAGACACCATGTGATTTGTTTGTAGATTTAGCTTGGCTTTCCAAATCCTTTGCTTTTATTTATGTGAGGAAGTCATAGAAAGTCCTTGGGGCATCTAGGTAAAGGAAGGTGTACAAAGAAGGATGAAGGAATTTGCAGAAATTCTTAACACTTTCCTTCCTCTCTTTGCAAAAAATAGCAGTCTTGGTTGAATAACAGCATGTCCAATGGGTACTTCACAGTAGACTGATTATAGCCAAGCATCATGAAATATGATTAATTTTGTAATGCAGAGCTTTCACTGGTATAAATCAGGAGTGGTGTTAAGCTCAGAGGAGGAACTGATGGATTTAGCTTGCATTTTACTAACAAGTAACTACTTTACTTACAAGTAGTCATAATATCACTCCTTCATAATATCACTCTTTTTTTGCATTACCTGTAAGTGTCAGTAGAGTATTTGCAAGTATTCCATTGCTTTTAACTTCTGTTTCTAGCTGGGTTTCACAAAGAAGTAAGATTTGTCTTTTTCTGTTCCCTATTCCATTTTTTTAATGTGTTGACCAATTTCAGGCAGATTCAGGAGGGAGGTAGAGACTTCAAATGTGTGCAATTCCCTCAAATTTAATGAAAATTCACAGGTGGGTAGAGGAGAGAATTATGACTTAGTTCCCCCATGGTGGTAAATGCTTCAGTGTCAGCTCACCACTATTTAAAAGCAGAGAATCCAAATGGGACATGACCTGTGACACAAAAACCTGCAGTAGGTTAGGTGTCATTAATTTTGCTACTAACAAAACAGCTTATTTAAGAACTATTGCTTCTGATTTCTACACCAGAGACCAGGATGAACAGCAAGTTCTGAGTTGCAGATGAAAGTAGCTTTATCTTCCACAGCATTTGTGCTACCTTACTAACAGGCATAACATTTTAGGGTTGTTTGACTTTTCACTTTTCTTCTGATCTGCCTCATGGTTTTCTATGCTTCTGTCCTTAGCAAAAGTAAAATGTCTGAAAAAGCCATAAGGTGGGTAAGCAGTGGTTAAAGTATGTATTCCTCGATGTGTAGTGTCATTTACACAAGGACCGTGGAGACATAAGTGTCCAGTATGTTTGGGATTAGTGCCTGCTCGCATTTCCCAGCATGAGACAAGGAAAACTGCTTTCTGCTTATAACACTTACTGATTATGGCTGTTGGAAGATTGGGTTTCCAGGGAACAGACTAAGAGAATAACTAGAAAGTTTAATTGTGCTTCTTGCCTTGGGAACCATCCACAGTGGGTCTTTTAACACTGTCTGTGCTGTGAGGCTGAGCTGATGGTTTCAGATGTTGTGGAAATGAGATTGAAAGAGTTTACAACGGAAGACAGTAGTTATTCCCTGGGACATAACCGAGTATATTTGATTGGAAGGGTATATAGCAGCTTTAACAAATTTGCAGCCATCAGTAAGATTGTAAAGACTTATATAAGCACAGAAATGTAGCATAAATGTTATATTCCTGTACCTAAAAACTATATGCTTGCAGCAGGACAAAAGGGAGTGGAAAGGAAAAGAAATTGCTTACTCAGTTGCTTCTATTTTAACTAAACTACCTTTGAGCAATTATTGCAGTATAATTTGAATTTAACCCAGTGTAGCTCTGACAGTTATCTGACCCCTGAAATGACTCAATACTTCATTTTTTATTTGTTATTTAAATTGAAAATGAATGCAGATTCAATTGCACTAGGGAAAAAAAGTCTACTTCAAATTGACCATTCTACTTAAATCTATTTCGCTTTTTGTCTTGAAGTTCTATTTCACTGTGACCTGTCAATTATAAGTCTAGGTTCTTTCATGGTTGATGAAATTCTAAATGCAATATAAAATACATAATGATTAGCAGAACTAGTATGGCAAAACCCCAGCACTCAGTAAACGATGAGCATGGAGTTTGAGAAAGAACAAAAGCACAGTTAGGCAGAGTGGACAATGGTTTGTTCTTAAAACATGACATTAATAATGTTGCACTTCTTTGACCTCCTTCTTGGCATCCCAGAGCCCACAGTGGGAGTTCAATGTGCTGACCAAGGTATATCCCTTAATTCAAAGGAACTGCTGCTTGAAGAAGCACGCTCTGCCTCATTGACTAGCATGATTTCACTTCAGCTCTTAGCATTTGTGCTTGGCTCTGATATGCAAAGCTTGGCACCAGCAGAACAAAATTTCCCTTTGACTAAAGATTTGCACTGATTTGGATGTTTCTAACTGGGAAACAGAAGGCATTCCAAGCATAATGTGTCGCTGTCCCTTTTTGCCTGTCCTGCGCTCTGCAAAGCAGGTTATGGATTGAAGAGCAGTGTATAGCTGCGTGTGCTTTCATTCCAAAGGCACACTTAGTCCAGCCGGGTGGGTGAAAAACATGATACTGCTCAAATCAAATGGATTTGATTGTAAGATACGAAGTGTCTTTGCTTGTTTTCTTGCTTGCCATCTCCTCGCATAACAGTACAAAGTATTTCCAGTTAGGAAATGAGATGCTGAAGTCACATACAGAAGTGGGGAAGGCTGGGTGTGCGGGGGGCTCGTGGCAGCAGAGTTGAGCTGAGAGCAGTAAGTAGTGCTGAGGGAGTGCTGTAACAGGTTTCTCAGAAAATATGTGGAGGTGGCACGAGCTTGCACCCAGAAATGAATCACTCCCTAAATGTGCAATGTCGATACGACACCGTGCATGTAGTTTTAGCTAACCCAACGGATAAACCAAGCACTGGCTCACAGTTTCCACTCACACGTCTCTCCAGTGCCAGCCTCACCAAGCCATACTGTTTGCACGGCTGAAAATGAGCACCCTGAAGCTGTGGTGCCTACGAGAGCGATGGGGAGGTGCAATGGGGAGGTTCAATAGCTGTCAGGGTTTTGAATGGTTGCAATATCACAGTGCTGCCTGCAAGAGCCCTTACTAGGGCTGTGGGAGCCACACCGACAGCAGCACAGCTGCAGCAGAGAGCAGGCAGGGAGGGCGTGGGAGGAGGTACAGGAGAAACAAGGACACAGGGAGGATGGGAGGGGTCATTGGAGCAGGAGTGACCTCTCATGAGATGTGAGTTAACACAAACCTTGGTATTTCAGATGGAAGCAGTTGTCTGCAGCAGGTCTGACACCCAAATTCATCCCCTGTTCAGTCTTCCTCATGTTTTCTTCATGTTAACAAACATTTAACTTTCTCACTGACACGTCTAGGATATACTCAGATATAAACCTAGTGCTCAGACTGGTCCTTGACTTGTTCAGAGAGATAGAGGCATAATTTCCAACAAAAGCAGAATTTGAAAACGTGAGGAAGGTTAAAACGTGGAGCTCTGCACACAGACAGAAAAGGCAAAGCTATTTATTCAGGCTTCTCAAGGGATGCTAAGTTTAGGTCCCTTAATATGCTTCACAATCTCTGTCAACAAGAGTTACATTTCAAATGAAATGTTGAACAGACACTATAGCTGAAGTTGGAGAAACAAAGCAATAATTTTCTTCTCTGTTTTCAGTTGATAGACTTCCCTGACAATGCATGCATCCCTGTCCTGCACTGACATTGTGTGAGGTAGTATTTCAATATCATCTCTGATTATTTTCTTGACACCAGACTTTACACCTGTTTCAGAATAGAGGATTTTTTGAAGCAGTTATATGTGTGAGCCAGCTTTCAGAAGAGCCAAACCTCTTTCACTTTTTTCAAAACCAATATATCTTGTAAATAGATTATGTCCATCAGAAAATTCCCACTGGGCATTTTATATAAAGGTGATGGTTATTAATATATACACCCCCCAAAAATACTGCTATATATACACCTAATTTGCTCTGTTCAAACACATTCTGTTTCATTTGCTGTTCGCAAATCAAACATTCTGGAAGAAACTGGCTTACTGCATATTTTGATCAAAGATACTACTTACTGATTGATTTCATATCACATATTAGGATAATTAAAGCAGCTTGTTCTAATAAAGAAAGACCACTGAAATTCTGTAGATCCTCTGAGACTATCTTTGATGTTCCTGTGCAAATAAATGGAAGAAGCCTTTACCGTGTTGCAGGGGAAATGCAGAAAATGTAAAGGCAATCTTTGTAATTACCAAGGTATTATTTCTCTCCTAAAATCAAGCTTCTGACAAAGTTAACAGCACTTCTTTCTTTCAGTGTTGATTTTCTGTATGCTCATACTTCACACAGTTCAGAGAAAAAAATTATTGCTGAGGTAAAAACATTAATGATGAAAGAAATTAGTAATCATCCTTCTCCTGTCTAGCACCTTTAAAATGATTGAAACTGAAAAGACCTGCTAATACATTTTCAGTCATAAATGTGTGCTAGGTTTTGTGGTGGTTTAGGTCTGCACATTTCAGAAATAGACAAGATTTATATAAAGATAATCAGAATAGGCTGACACTGACACTTGCATGAACTTGAGTGGCTCTTCTTTAGGTATCTGCATTTTTTTCAAAATATAGCAGCATCTCATTAGCTGTTAAGTTCAAGCAGCCTATTCTTTGAGAACATCTTCCTGCTCTCTCATGACTAGCTCTTCAAGACTATAATGAGGTGCTCTTCAGAGGCATCTTGTTCTCTCCTTAGGTTCTGGAAGAGACCTTTAAGGGTGGCTTGTACTAGATTCTGGAGTTTTAGTCAGCTAAAGTGCAGTAAGAAAAATCCTGTGTTAAGTGACAATTATACTTCTCTTCTAAAATACTGAGGATATTACAAAAGATATCATACCATAATTCTGCCTGGTTTTGAGTTTAGAGCAGAGCAGCCTATGTATAGATGGCCCATAAGCATGGTGTAGTCTTGGGTATTAGCTGCCTTATTTTGCAGGACTCAGCTTTGAGACCTCTTTTTAATCATTTTTGGGAAGGATTTGGAATGTGGTCTATCCATGGTAGGTCTGGGACATCTGTGTTATTCCTTGTAATGCAGGAGAATATTCAGCAAAAACAGGAATAGAAGTGAAATGAATAGCTGGAGATGTTTTGAAGGCTCAGTTATTTCAGCTGCAGAGGAGGAAGATACGTGGGTATGAAAGCACCATCCAAAATGAAGACAAGGGAAATTAAAAGAAGTTCTATGGGCAACTAAAATGTAAATAAGTGGAAAAGTTGTTTCTAATTTATTTTAGTCAGTATAATATTATGAGAGACATTTTGCTGTTATTAGTGTTATATATTCCATGAATAAAGACTGAGTAAAATACTTCGGATTTCTTCATGCACTTCTTTGACCTTGCGCATTTAATGTGAGGATTTCCAATTTATAATAAATGTAAATACCTACTGACACAACGAGATCTTTTCTCTTCCCTCCTTTGCTCCTTCCTCTATCTTGCTGACTCCTGCTTCTCCTCTTCCCTGCCCTGGCTAAAAATATTCTCTACTGGTTAAGTGAGTAAAAAGGTTCACAGCCAAGTGAGCATCAGACACAGCAAAAGTTAACTGGTGGGGCTGCATGGGTAAGGGTGGAGAGGAATTTGTGAAAGGGGGGAACAAGACTTGTCCCTTTTGCTAGGAATAATCTGTTATATCAGCTTGCTGCGGTGTGAAACCATCATCTAAGTGTTGTCAGTGAGTTAAATGCCTGTAGATAGATAGCATAAATTTCCCAACAGTGTTTGAGAATTTTGAAGTTCAGGGACTCAAAGACAAAAATAGATGCTTTCACTGTGCAAGTTACCAAAGGAGGTGTGGGAGATGTTTCAGCTCTTCCCTGATCTAGTTCCTTTTGGATTGGCATTTCATATTACGTGTCTACAGGTGTATGCTTTCAGATTTTACCAGCACAGATTCATCAGCTAGACATGCAAATATTTATTTATATGTAAATATTATAATATAGAAATGCACTATGACATTATAACCACATAATGCTGATCTGTAATATATGCTCACATATGTACTTGTATGTATTTACAGCTGACATGTCCTGGCAAATACCTGTGATAATGACAAAGAAGTCTTTGCCACTGTGCCACTGAGATTATGTCTTTATTGTGCAAAATGCTTTTTACACCCTTCATAGATGTGTGTGCCAGGTTGTTTCAGCTGGTAAAGCTGTAATGGGAAGCACAGTCAGGTCTGTAGCAATCTTTGTGCTCCATCATCAGGTCTGTGTCTGACATACCTAGAGAGATGCCACCAAGTACCTCCACCTGCAGCCTAGCACCGTAGTTCCTTCCCTCCCACGCAGCCCTGTGCTGGTCCACTGGTTGTACCAGTCCCAGGTCTCAGCCACCTCAAGTTTCTCACCTCGTGGCAAAGCATAGCATTAGCTCAGTCTCAGATAAGAAAGGACCATGTTTTCACTGTTATCATTGGAAGAAAGGAATGGAATATTGATTACAAAGGGGAAAATTTTTGAAAGAGATACTTTGGGTTCTATTTGGGGAGCTTCCTCAGCAACCAGAATTACATTAGTTTGCTTCTGGAAGCTTAAATGCTATAGAAACAGAAAGAAGATATATACCTATATGAATGAAAACATATATTACCACCACCACAGTTTATTTTCTATACTGCAATCTTTAAAGACTGTCACCATTCTTTTGAGTCAGAGACTCAAAACACCAAGTCAATTTAAGTTCTCTATCTTATTAAGTGGCAATCTTTTGGGATGTGGTTCCTTTCAGATCTGTGCTTGGGAATAGAACACGGGATGAAGTGCATAATAGAGCACTTTTTAACTGCCAGTTTGTTTTCTTGTGCTGTTTATGTAATGAAAGTGTTATTGTCACACAGTTGAGAACGAAAGTAAACTTGATGACCCATGAAATGTGTTTGTGGAGCAATAAAGATGTCAATTACTCTTCCTAGCAAGCAAGAGCACAGGATAGAAAGTCTCAGTAAGGAACCTGGGATAAGTTCTGGTGTGTGCATGGTGAAGAAGGTGAGGTGGGGTGTGCCCTGTGAAAAGGACAGGCAGTTTCTGAGCCTCTTGTTGAAGAATTAACTCAAGTTAAACAGCTGAGCATCCCTGATGGACAGATACAATCTTCCAGACACTGCAAGTAGAATTTCACTACAGGAAAACTTGTAATTTATGCATTTCTGATAAAGAGTGTGTGTTTGTCTTGAGAAACCAATGCAGTCACTGTATAGTGAAAGAGGATTTGTAAAAACAGAGAGACTTTGGTGTAAAAACAGTTCTTGCTGCTAAAACAGTCAGCTCTAACAGTCTTGATCTAGGTAAATTCCACCATTTTTTACCAGCAAGCATAAACTTTTATGACACGTGGTATGCTATGTATTTTTGGTTTATGGTTCTCATACTGCTCTGAACAGCTGCTTAAGTGATGAAATAAATGACCTTGTTCCAGTTTAAGCAATAAAAGAGCATCCATGAAAGGAAATATGTGATGAATTCCTATAATGTCATCACTGTTGATCAGTGAATCTAAATTTGTTTCACTTCTGTTCCCTTTCCTTTAATGCTGTGTTTAGCTTTTTCTTCTAGACTGAATTTGATGTCCTTAAATGTGTAATAAATTTAAACCGTTCTTATCTAAGTGCTTTTGTTGATGTTTGCAAAGGGGAATTCTTACCAGTTTGAAGTGCCTACTGGACTAAGACTTGATTAAGCTGGTTCCAAAACCATTAGCATTTCTCCAGCTATGAGATCCAGGCGATTTTTTTTCTCTTTTCTATATAAAGGTGGCCAGAGAGTGGCACTATCTGGAAAAGCACACTACACTGAACTGCCATGGGAAGCCCCAGTGCTCCCCTACACAGCAGTAAGAGTCTGAAACAGAGGGAAGGGGGTTGATCGTACAGTCAGCACCAAATTTAACGGGATGGAAGAAAAGTAGAGCAGCTATTTTAAAAAATCTCTCTAAAATGAGAGAAAACACAGAGCAGAGTGGAACAGAGCATATGCACTGCACCTCCTTGAAGCAGAGGAGGTCAGCCAGCAGGGTGGTTGGATCAATTCAGACTCGGGACAAAATACAGCAGCGCTGTTTGAATGAGCTGAGCAAAGCTGAGATGTGCTGCTGCTAGAAGGAAATCAGTAACTGCAGTAATGGTTATTGGGATATGACCCGGGATTCTTAGATGTTGTGGAGGCTTAAAAGAGCACTGGTAATAAAACTAACCCTGCAACAGGAAAGAAAAAATACTTTTTTAGGTTTCCTTCTGTTTCTTGTCTTAGAAAATGTAAAGCAAGCACAGTTCGGTCTCTCTCTTTTTTTATTTTTTAAAGTTGTTTTAATAATATCTGTTAGACTCCAGTGAAGTCTAAGATTCTACCAAAATCCCAGGAGGCCTGATAGTGCATCATCAGTGGTGGCATTTTTAACTGAATCAAGACAAGCATTTTACTCATCAGTGAATGAATTATCTTGAATTTAATATGTGTTCATTTACACATATATCATATTCATTCTCTGATTGCAGTGTAATGGTGACTCCAGTTTCAAAGTCTTAAGTGCACAAAAACTGCTTGATATAGGTTTTTTATTCAGTAGATTGGTCATTCTAGTAAAGATTTGCTTGTAAAACAATTTGAAATAATTTCCTAGCTATTCTAAGTCTGGTTTTGTTGCTGATATTAGATTATGACAGAAGAAAGAATGTATTAATCAGGTAACCTATCCCAGTAATTTTGTTTCATGTTTCATAATGGCTATTGATTTAATTCCCACCATTCTGTCATTGCTTGAAGATAAAAATATAGGAAAATTTGTCTTTATTTCATATAGGATTTTTCACAGAAACTGTATCTTATGTTTTATCAGGTTAGGAAAAAATACAAGATGAATTACAGAAAGAGTAAAGCAAATGCATTGGTATAAATTAGGGATTAATGCTCAAGAGAACATTTCTAGAAGGTGAAAACAACAGAGAGACCTAGACCAGGGAACTATTATAGTTAGCATACAAGGTTTTATTTGAACAGTACAATGTTAAGGCAAAATCTTTCCATGCTGCTTTTCCAGGTAACTGGAGTTGCAGCAGCCTTAAGCTGCTGTACTGATCAGCTGTGAGGACGGCACAGCTGCTGCCATCTGCCAGGGAGCAGGGAAGGAGGACGGGAGGGACGCTCGGTGGCGAATGGCTGGGGAGGCCTTGTGAGGAGCTTAACAACAAGGGTACTAGGGCACAGTTTGGAACTATGGGCTTTCATGCCCTAAAGGGAAATAGCAAGAAAAAATGGCTGTGTGAGCCACCTCTGGCCATGGGGCCCAGCACAGCCATCACATAACCCTGGGCATGTGTCGGTGTGGTCAGATGCTGAATTCCCCCATCTCCATAACAAACTGTCACAGCAAATGGCCCAAGTAAGGTTCCCAGCAACTCGAGTAGTCTGTTCATCTGACCAGTGAAGAAGTAGTCCCTGTCCTAAAGATGTCTCTGTGTGCCTTTAGGAGCTGGAGTAAACAGATTCAGAACCTGAGCTCCCTGTTTTTTTCTTACTCAACTGTGCTGCATAAACCTTCTTGGGCTGGGGCAGAGCCAGGACCACGAAGTCACCCTGCTGCACATTTTCCATCCTTGGACACTTCTGCAGTCCCTTGCCTTTGTGTGTAGCCTAAATGATGAATTATCTACAAAAGCTGAGCAGCAATACCACCAGAAGAGAAAAAGAGAAAGCAGAGTGCCTACATATTTACTGATGCCTACATATGATAAAAATTAACTGTGAGTACCTAAGATGCAACAAATGGTGTTGCAAATCCTGACTTTCACAATTTTGCCCTTCAGGAAGGATGTGGGGCAAGAAAAAAAGATAAATTTTCCAAACGAAAATGCTACCTTAATTTTGAAAGTGGATTTTGATTTTGTTTTTTCTCTTCGGCATAATAATTTATACTTCTCATGTGGTTTCTGTATTCTTTCCCCTTTGTTTATCTAATTAATTCGACCTTTTTATGCATGTGAGGTTGCTTAAATTTCTCATGGGACTTCTCTCCTGCCTGTGTTACACCAACTGGCCTTTTCATGTTGCTATTTTTCCTAATTATCCCTGACACGATACTGGGAAACAGCAGACTTTTTCACAGGCAGTAAAACAAAAGTCTCCTTGACCACAAACAACAAAATAACCCCAGTCCTTATGATTTATTCATTACAGCTAAAACCTAGCTTTTACTTTGATAATCCCTAGGACTGTAAATTACATGGAACAGGTGAAACAATCTATTAGTTGCTGTCAGCACTTCTGCCTCCTTCCCTTCTGTCATGGCTGCATGGTGTCACCTTCTCATTTGCACTAGTGAGTCTAGTGCTCATTTGCATTTGAGTCTAGTGCTCATCTGTCTCTAGAGTCTTCTGATTTACCTTGTTTGAGGGAATAAGTAGTTTCTGCCTATGGAGTGAGTTTCACTGGCTTCCTGTGTGTTTGGGTAAGCACAGGAGCTGGGATGCAGGGATGCAGCCCTTTGGGACAGAGCAGGAGAAAGGGCTGGACAGCAGGGAACCAAACTAAGGACTGGAGAAGAAGATGCCCTTTGAGTTGACAGTGAGCAATCACACAGGCTCAAGTCTATGCCCTGAGGTGATAGTAATAACAGGGAGAGGGAAGAAAATCTGAATCCAAGATCTTTGGTTTTGCTGGTAATATTGAACAACATATGACTGGACTTGCTGAGTTCAACAGTGAAAAGGCTATAGTTTTCTAGCTTGGTCTCTTGATCTAAGCATGAGACTTAATCTAAACACCTGACAACACAGAATCATAGAATCACAGGATGGTTTAGGTTGGGAAGGACCTTAAAGAGAAGATCACCTTGTTCCAACCCCCCTGTCACAGACAGGGATACCTTCTGCTAGGTCAGGTTGCTCAAACCCCATCCAACCTGGCCTTGGACAGTTCCAGGGATGTGGCATCCACAGGTTCTCTGGGCAACCTGTTCCAGTGCCTCACCACCTTCACAGTACGGAATTTCTTCTTAATACCTAATCTAAAGCTTCCCTCTTTTAGTTTGAAGCCATTTCCCCTTGTCCTCTCACTACATGCCCTTATGAAAAGTCCCTCTCCAGCTTTTTTGTAGGGTTCCCTTTGGAACTGGAATGCATAGTTTGGGCAGTCATGAAAGTCTTTCACCATTATGAATTCTTGTCATTGTAACTAGTGCACAGCTATGACTGGAGTTGGCATTAATGAATAACAAACATGGTGTAATCCTATCTCCCGTGGTGTGACAACCCTCCAGCAGAGCCCCAGTTACAGCCATGCCATTATTTAAGAACCAGCCTTTGGAAAGAATATGTTGTCAGGCCATAACTGTGGAGCACATTACCTGGTTTAGTGAGACACCTCCTAATTAGCTCAGTTGTGAAAACTGTAGGAGCCTTGCCCATGCTTCATTTTCATCACAGCAGCAAAATATCTGTCCCAAGGGCAGGGAAAAGAATTGGCTGTTGTGTGAGAAGGGGCCACACAGGAGAGGGCATTCCAAATTAGAGAAAATTAACTCGCAATTGAAGTACTTATATACAGACCCATTTCACAAGACAGGCAGTGCTTAGTTGACAGCAGCATCTGAAATACAATGCAATGCAATGAGTTTGTCTTAATTTTGTGGGCTGTTAATCGACAGGCCCACTGAGGCACCATGGTAACAGATGCAGCTCCTGGCTGAGATTGGTTTTTCCAGTCCCCTGGTTGCACCAGGATGGAAAATCATTCTCTGTTTTTGATTTGTGATAAGAGTTTTTGCAAACTTCTACTCTTACATCGTCATCCCCATTGAAGAAGTGCAGCAGATTTATTTAAGCCTATGTAAAATTCTGATCTTGGGGACATGGGGAAATCAAACCAGTAAAAAGGCCCACAGAATTAAACCGTAATTTGGGGAATGTAATGTTAGGGACAGCCTACCACAAACTGCCCCATGCATTTCTTTTCCAAATACTTGAACCTGTGTGGGAATAAAAAAGGACTTTACAAACCTGTGGCATAACATTTACACAGCGTTTTGCAAAGACTGAACTTTCTAGAGCAAAAAATATTGAATGACAGTGTTTGTCAATTTACATTGATCAGGGTAATTCTGATTCCTTCTCTGCCTGGACAAGAATCCCAGAGAGGCTTGAGGAACAGCACAATGCTTGGAGACATTGGAGGCTGTGCAGTGCAGAAGTAGCCATTTAGCATGAGCAAAGTGAGTCTGTTAGATGTAATGTAACTTGCATCCAGTACCAAGGTGATTTTGAAAACAAAAATCCATGCATTTTTAAGTCTCAGATCTACTTGATCTAAATTGAGAGAATGAGGCATCTCACACAGCATCTGGTGCTAGAAATGACTGCCATTACCTGAGAAGCTGTGCTTTTTGGCTGAGGATAGGTAAGGGCTAAATTAGAATCACGAGGAAACCAGGGATGTGCCAGAACTGAGAGTCTAGCTAGCTCCCAGAAGTATTCCACAGGGATGTTGGAAACAGCCAGAGAGATGCCAGCCTGTAGCCAGCATGTGCTTATGCTGAGGAGCAATGTGGTTTTCTATGGGTCTGCTGGCAAACGTTGGCTGCAGGTCTGTCTGCATGTCACACAGCAGGGACATGGCACCAGCAGTGTGTGGCCGAGCACACAGCGTGCCTGGGGACCTGAGCGCAGCGTTTGTCTGCAGGGTGTGCATGAGAGCGTGGCTGCAGCTGGCGGTGGCCTCGTCAAACTACCTCTTGGGTCTGGTCTGTGGCCAGCTCTTAACTCCAAAGTTGTGAATCATTGTGGAAGAGTGGGTTGCCAACTCCCTGTGCCAGGTGCATTTCTGGCAGCTGAACAAGAGTCTGTGACCAGCATCCGTGGCTACTGTGTATCCCCTGCTGCTTTCACTAGTCTTGCTTGGACAGGAGCGTGACAGTGCAGGCAGTGGTGTTGTATGCCTGCTGAAGGACAAGACAGGTGAATTCTGAAAAAAAATACATGCCTGTTCTGAAAGAAGGCAGCATGCAAGAATTTAGCAGTCCAGCCTTTCACTAGTTTTGCATTTTTAAGTGTTTTCATATTTCTGTGACACAGCTGAAGATAGACACAGCTCTTCAGTTCATACTGTGTACAAACGTCCCTCACTCCATGTGCTATTTTGCTCTCCCTTTTGCTAAAACCCCTCTGTTAAACAACTGCCTTTTGGGTTTGATTGTTAGGCCCACACAGTAGAGTTTTCGTTGTTTAATAACTGGTTTTATGGCTCCCTTGTAAATAATCAAATTATTGTATTCTATACAAGAACCAGGAGTAAACATGTTCTGGTGGCAACAGCTGTAGAGAAGCCTGGCTGCACACCAATGGAACAGCAAGAGCAAAACTGTTTCTTGAATAACTGTTCAAATATATTGCTATAAATAATGAATAGTTATCCTGACAAAACATAACGCTGTTGAAAATGAAGATAAGATGGTGTGATGGATCAGTATTTATTTATTTTAAAGTGCTATGTCTTTTACCTGTCAACAAGCATTCTCTGTCTTTAAATGAACTGCGTTGCTTGTCTTTCTAGACAGTCCTAGGCTTGTGAGCTCACTGCTCAAGCAATCACCTACTACTCAGGAAAATTAGCTTTTGAATTTACAACAGCTCTTCATTTGGTAGTCTTGGCAATTTTCAGAAGAAATTAATTTTGTACTCAGTTTTTCGTGTTTCTCACATTCTTAACAAGCAATGAGAGATTTGAGAGAGAATATAAACCTGTAATTTTATTTGAAGGAGTTTTTTTAGTGGTGTTCTTGTACTATTACTTCTTTTATCATTCAAATATATATAAGGCAATATAAGTCATAAAAAGCTCTCAGTGTCCCATTCTGCCACTTTGGCATCATAATAAATATTACTTCAGTCAAGAAATGGTATTGATTCTAAAGGGACTGCTCAGTGAAGTAGTTACTAGTAGGCATGGGTAAGAACAGCAGGCTCTGGCTGTAAACCTATGACTTGCATACAACTTCTTGGAAGAGTAGATGGTGTCCAACATGACAGGAGTGCAAAGCCAACTCCATAGCTCCTGTCTATACTGTGATTTACTGCACCTTTATACGTGGTCTCCTAAGGCTATATGGTGAAACTGAAAGGCCAGCACACTCATTAGGTGATTTAAGCTATCTCCATGAGTGGAAAACGTTGGTTTGGGGATTGTAGATCATCAATAAATTGTTCATGTGTGAAATGAAAAGCCACCCTGAGGTCAGCTTCCAGTAAATTCATCTTGAGCTCAGGCAATTTGGAAACACCTGGCTTAGCCCACTAATTATTTGATTGACTGCTATGACTTGAAAAACAAGATAGACGTATCAGACAATAATGGCTTAATCAGAACTTTTAAACACTGCTGCTTTTTCAAATAAAGAGATCAGGTTCTGTATCAAATGCAGCTGCCACAGGGCAGCACAGCCCACTGCTCTGCAGTGATAGGAGTCCACAGCCTTCTAGATCTGATGAATTGCATGCCAAGATCTTTAGACAACCAAATTCATGAGACATGACCTTCCACACTGGAGAGCCACAGGCTAACAGAGGTTGAAGGGTGATGCAGGCAACAGTGCTTTCCTAGGGTTTCAGCAAGATGGAGCTGACTGCAGGGGGAATGCAGCAGGTTCCCAAGATCAGCTGGTACCTTAAGCCTCAGCCACATTTGTGTGCCCCTTTTCTCCCCATGCTGAGGATTCCAGTTCCACAGCAATCCCTATGGCAGTGCTGATTTGCCTCTGATTGCATGAGACATGAGCTAAGGAGAGATTAAAGGAGTGTGTCAGAAAGCCCTGTGATCATTCTGCTTTTAAGTTGCCTTTTTTTTTTTTTCCAATTCACCAAGAGCTCTTATCTCCAAGTAGGTGATGTTGCTTTGACCTAGGTGTCCAAGCTGTGGACTTATATGGCTGCAGTTTCTCACTTGCCCAATATAAATTTTCTTGAGAAAATCACCAGTGCTGCCTCCCCTGGAAGCACTACTGACATTGTACTGTTCTTAACCTAACACAGGCTAGAGTCCATCTTTTGAGTGAGTTAGTGATGCCGTACAAATTAGTGAAAATGGCATCTAGGTAATGCAGATCTGGATTTTGTATAGGCAAAAGGAAATATGAACGGTATGGATGTAATTTTGGTAATCCATACCTGGGCATTTCAGCAATACCTGTTGTGAAGGAGCACTTAATGACTAGTGAATAACAAAAACGTTCCACATTCTTAACTGAATCCCTTTTCCATGTGCTCTATCAATAAAAGATGCTGTCCTGTCAGTTTTTAAGAAAATCTTTTAATCTGTTGCAGTTATTAACTATAACTTAATACTGTTGTAAATTAAAATCAACCCATCACCCTATTATAGGGTGTTTCAAAGGGTTCCTCTTGTGATTTTGCCTGAGAAATGCCAGAGACATGAGAGGTGTACATTACATTACATTAAAAACATAGCCAGAGTGCACGTTAGGTGCACCTTATACCCTGCAGGAACCCACTCATCCAAACTCAGGGTGCAAAGCCCTCAACATCACAAAACCCTCTAATCTGGGAGATGAAGGACTGACAGCATCTCTCCCTCTTCTGATGGCACTGGGGCTACCCAGCCCAGGGGATCACCTTGCCAAGTGTACAGTTGGTCTTTCAGGACTTCATCTCACCCGGCTCACAGCACTGCACCCTTCAGATGTGACCTGAAAAGAAGCCAGTGTCATCTCAGAGGTGTGTGCCAACAGCACACTGACTGGTGCCTGGTGGAGATGCATTCCACGTTCTTTCCAAGTCCTGTTGCTCTCTCCAGAGTGAATTGGGCAGGAAGCTTGCAGTGTTTGGGGTTGTTCTAGCCCTGCAGTTGCTGTCAGAGCTGCAGCACAGCGAGCAGGGGCCGCAGCATGGCCAACCTGCACAGCCTTTCTCCCCGAGCCCTCCATGCCACCCACTGCTTGTGCGAGAGCTGTGCTCCAGCACTGTGCCACCCACAGTCCTGCTGAGAGAGAATTAATAGTGCTTAATGAATGAAGCAGTCTGGGAGGTAGAACGAGGTCTGAAGCTATGGTTAGTAGGCTGATGAAGACAGTGTGCTGTGTGTGCTGCAGCTGGGACGCTCACTGAGCTCTGCTGTGCTCTGCTGTGCCCACTCTGAGACTGAGGGGCAGGCTGGAAACCCCAGCAAGGGCAGGGACCAAGGCAGCACACCGCAGCCCTTCCACAGGTACCAGTCCTGTGAATCCCTGATTTTGTTGTGGCATAAGCTATTCGGGATGATAAAAGATTTTGGATAGTTCACAGGCTAATTATTAACTTACTAAGGATGTCTTTATCTGTTGGTGTGAAATACTACCATGTAGTAAAGCTCTGAAGATTTATGTGAGCCAATGGGAACATGACTTTTTGCCATGATTTTGTCCCTGTGGAAGCTCTGCTGTTTTATTAAATAAGTTGATTTGGAAGAAATCACCTTTGAATTTAATAGCTCTTGCAGCTGACCTAATTTTCTCTTGAAAGATTTAAACATTTTCTAGTAGGCTTGATGGTCTGTCAACTCAGTATCAAGAATTTCTGCCTTTCTACTAGTGCATGACTGTCATCGTGACACACTGATCTAAAGTGAATTACAGCAGCGGAAGCCATCATTTCAGAATACTAGAAACTAGTGTAATTGTTTTACTTAAAGAATTATACTGAAAACATTGCTCAATCTGTTATTCTCTTCTCAGTTGGTGGCCTCCATCGTGTTTATCAGCTTTGGTGTGGTAGCAGCCTTCTGTTGTGCAATAGTTGATGGGGTGTTCGCAGCACGACACATAGTA
Source organism: Gymnorhina tibicen (assembly GCA_013399875.1). Classification (NCBI taxonomy): domain Eukaryota; kingdom Metazoa; phylum Chordata; class Aves; order Passeriformes; family Artamidae; genus Gymnorhina; species Gymnorhina tibicen. The sequence continues at coordinate 374,597 of VXAZ01003150.1, forward strand.
AGTACAGCAATTTTACCATCTTTCAATTTTGATTATTTATGTCATTTCTAGCAGGAAAGTATTTTCTTCTGGTTTATATTTAGCAGTATATTAGGGTTTTTGGTAGTTCTTGGTGGAGATTCCAAATAGAGAGGTGATATAAAATGATCTAATGAAAGGCATGCTAAAAGGTATATCTGCTTAGAAAAGAAGACATTTCAACCACTACCAGCATTTGTTTCCTATTGCACAAAGGCTTTGCGGGCACAGAAAGGATTTGGAATGCACCACTGATGAGCACCAGAAGACCTGATGGGATTTGAATATGCCAGTTTATATGTTAGAAATGTTTTGTTTGCTATTCTATTTTTTGTGATAGAATACCTGAAAATCAATCTAAACCCTAGCTTTTAAGGGTTTGATTTCCAAAACCATCAGGAAATAAGTAGTCATATGTGTTAATAGTCATTAGAGGTCAGATGTAGGATGCTAAATAATACAGCAAGTGTGCTGGTATATTAGTCTCTCTCTGCTATGAAATACCATGGGCCTGCTCATCTTTCTGTTTATGTTCATTGAGGGGCAGCACAACTACACTGGCATCAGTGGAATCCTACTTGAATTTCTGTTAGCAAATACCTCAGAATAATTAGCCTTTAGAGCACTTGGGGCATAAAGTTATAAACTGATTTATATTTTACTGTTATTGAGGAGGGCTTTAAACCAAATGTGGGTTTCAGAGCCACATGTGTATTGCACAAGACAAGAGACGTCTATTGGTATAAACAACTGAGGTGTGCAATGTGAGCATGGATAAGTGCTCTGGATTGTAGTCATGTTCTGTGCTATACAGACCCTGCATGATGCTGAAGTGGCCTACTTTTTCTTGGATTTACCCTGTAGCTGATCTGGATGACACCTGGTTTAACTGTCTCTGATTAGCATAGGCCCAGGGAGCCTTTCCATGGGAGCTGCTTAAAAGAGGAGGGGAGCAAATTCCTATTTAGATTCCCTGCTCCAGAAAATTCAGTGGTTGTGCCCTGGAAAACCACTGCCACTTATTGAAATTTTGGACCTGTCCTGGAGTGGCTGAGGGAACTGGGGTTGGGAGGTTATTTATTTGAAAGGAGGTCATAGTGAGGTGAAGGTCAGTCTCTTCTGCTATGTCCCACTTGAAAGTTTGAGAAGAAATGGCCTTAAGTTGAGCTACAGGAGGTTCAGATTGGATACTGAGAGAGTGGTTAAGCACTGGAGAAAGTTTCCCAGGAAGACGGTGGAGTCACCATTTCTGGAAGTGTTCAAGAGGCATCTGGATGTGTCACTTAGGTATATGGTGTAGGGGTGATTTAGGGTTGATGATTGGACTGGATGATCCTGAAGGTCTCTCCCAACCTTGATGATTCTGTGATTCTGTAATTTCCCAGGAACCTGACTTATTTCTGTCCTGCTTTAATGTGATCATTAGGAAGTGTTCAGATGGCACTTGTACGGTCTTACACCTCATAACTGCAGTGCAGCTGTGCAGCCACAGCCCCCCACTGCTGGGGGTAGACACAGCTCCTCTGGGGCAAGGTACTGTGTCAGGGGACAGTGTGTGCTCAATCTCAAGCACAGGGACAGGCGTTGCCCCTCTCACCTTTCTAGGTGTTTTCAGTAGGAGAACACCAAGGCACAAAGTCATTGCACTCACCCAAGAAAAAGGCATCTTACAATCTGGGGTGCAGTTCTGTATCTGGTTACGTCAGTGACTGGATATGACTGCATCCTGTGTGCAGAGCTGGAGGCTGGAAGGAGCTGGTCACCATCCAGCCATTCCCCAGAGTGCTGGAGATGCACAGCCCAATAACATGATCCTGCTTCAATCACGTCATTACAGGCTTAATGGAATTCTGTGTCCAGTTGTTTACATTTGGGCTTAGTTTCGTTTGTCACATCTGTCTATTGCTGTCTCCTTCACCTATTGCAGAGCAAAGAAATACTAAGTAGCACCATTAGCTGGAAAACTAATTTACATCTCAACATGATCACACTCACTTCAACTCGTTCTCTTCTGCTTAATAAGGAACTTGATAGGATCAGGTGAAGTAAATGTGTGCATCACCAAGTTTCTCTGACTAACACACCCCGGAAAGTCTGTAGGGTTGATAGTGTAAGTGTGCTCCCAATTTAATTTACAGTAATGGTGGGGCCTTATCAAAAGAACATGTGCCATGCAGACTACGGTGTCATTGCCACTGTGTTACATCCTCTTGGCATCACAGCTCATTTCCTACAGGAAGAGCAGCAACACCACTGTTGTGGTGTGTAGTTTCCTGTTGGTATGGCAGGCCACAAACCTCCCCGGAGAGCTCTGCGGGGTTATCTCGGGGAGAGCGGCTGTTCCGCTTCCCGCAGCCCTTCTGGGCGGCCCGCGCTGTCCCGGCTGGCTGTCGGCTCCACAGCACGGTGGCGATAAAGGAGGTGAGAAGGCTCCCTGCATGGGGACCTCAGAAGATCTTTAATCACAGCTGATCCCAGCCACATGGTCAGGGAGCCTGGAGTTTTATACGGGGATGAGGGGGCGGAGAGAGCACATGGACGAATGGTCTCAGGGTATAGGGGCGGTTCATGGGCGGGATTGGGGTACTGGGACTGGGAGAACCCGAGGGTGTGGCCAGGACTAGGGGTGGGGAAGGGAGGACAATGTGGAGGAGCAGGTATTCAGTAAGAACAGGAGTGGGGAAATACAGCACTACACACCACATTCAGTCCATTTCCTACAGGCAGCACCAGCTTTTTTCAGACCTGGGTTGTGCTGTTGCCACTTTGTCCACTGCCTTTGGGGCATAACTGCTGAAGAGTTGGATTTAACTGTCTTCCAGTCAGGGAAAGGACAAATTCCTGCCATGTCAGAGCAGGTGCCTAGTTATACTAAAGCCATAAACTTTTTGTAAGAAATGGTAGCTAAAGCCAAGCAGTCTTCAGACTGACAACAAATATAACATCCTTCACACCAATTTGGAATAAGAAATGTGTCCTCTCTTTCATTTTGCTTTTAGCTTCATTTGAGCTGGGAAGGATGTGAAGAGGACAAATCACACAATTACAGATTTTTCTTAGTCTGTGCCTGCAGTGGAACGGGGACTATATCATTGTTGCACATTTTCTCCTGCTCTTATAAAACTGTGAATAGAATAATAAAATACTTTTCTCTGTTTTATTTCCTTCCCAAAAAGGCATGAAATTGACAAAAATTCTTCCAGGAAATGGCTGTATTTCAGAAAAGAGATACTTAAATTATTTAAGACTTACTTTGCTTTATAGAAAGCTCTGGATCACTATCATTTATAAAATTAAGAACACTGAAGGAAATGTAGCTTGATTTAAAATAGCAGTAGCTTATTTAAAAAATAATGCAGATGTAATTCACCTTTAGAAAAAAACCCAAACCAGAATCAAGTGAAATTAATCAAAGTTGAAATTAAAATGCAGTGATGTTATTTTTGAAAAATATGGTGATTAAAGGAATTTATGGGCATTTGTGTTTGCTTGAGACATTTTGTTATTTAGCAGATGAGAATAGTTCTATTGTCCAATAGTCTCTATTGGAGATCATTCAACAACCTCCTCCCACCACACCCTGTCACAGCTCAGCTACACATTCTCTGCAGTAGCTGTGACCTCTTATTCATGACTTCAAGCCTTGACCATTGCCACATGATCTTTAGCTTTGCAGTTGTGCTCCAGGAAGAACCTAAAATAGCCAGCAGCAAGCAATCCAGGTATGAAGTGAGGAAATTGCCTTTTCCAACCTCGTTCATTCTGTGATTCTATGAAGGAAAAGTTGGGTGCTGTGGAAGGCAGGGTTGCTTGTCCATGGTGAGATCTAGAATGCACACCAAACCAAGCAGTGTTAAGTTGTTCCTCTCCTCTTCTGCAAAGCCACTTCTGTGTAACATTGATGTAATTTAATTTTCAGCTGATCTAGCTTCTTCCTCTTGATAGTGATGGCTTAAGGAATTAATTAAAATAGAATATATCATCAGGTGCTAAGCCCTGAAATGAACCTGAGAACAAACCTAGCTGAACTAGAGGATACTGAAACACTCGGGGATTCAGATCTTCACCCACATGGTTTAAGTGCAGCTTGTGGACTGCTGAAATGTATCAGCTGGGTAATTACCTACTGATTTGGGAGTTTAGAAATTAAACTTGAGATATTTGCTTTCTCTTTATATATGTTAAATCAAAACACTGTTTAATAAGACAGGCATTATGTAAACTCACTTTCTGGGAGGCAGAGACAAGGCGATGAGAAAATGGAGTCTTTGATCAGGGGGATGCTCATGCAAATTGAGCTCTGGTTGGTAGAACTCCAAAGCTGCTGTATTAAGTAATGTCAAGTTGGCAGCCCCGACCTAGCGAACAAATAGCTACGTTATAAATACATTCTGTGTGATGAAGATCTGCTGGTTTCTGTGGCAGGAGCAGTTCCCTGGCAGAGACGCAGGGATGCCTGCCCAGCAGTGACCTGTGGGCTCCCAGCTGCTCCCCAAGGCCTGGGGCAGGCGATGCTGGTGCTGCGTGTGCGCCCTCAGGAGCTGGCAGCACCATCCGGGGGTTGCACACGCAGAGGCTGAAGATGTCAATCCTCTTCCCGTCTTTGGAGCTTGTCGTGCAGGTTACAGACACTCGGGCAAGGACACCAGCAGGGGTGACTGCCAGCTTTACTGGCCACCACTGCATTTTACTACAGGGTGACTTCATATGCCCATGGCATGTAACGCAGGGGACAGTCTTGCACAGTACAGGCCAGATGCTCTAAAAAGCCATTTGAAAATGTTCTGAAATGTCCTGTTGGCCTTCCTTTTGAAGAAAAAAACTAAATAGTTGCATTCTATTTCTAACAAAGTTGTTACCTTGACAACTGATGGTAGAAAACACAACTCAAAGAATGATTTCTCACTGGAATTAAGTTAGGTAGATTCTCTGGAGAACAACACTAAATGCATTTTATGTTCTCCATGTTGCCACATGAGACAAAATTACAGCTACTTACTTTTAATTCCATTTTCATCCTGTATGACTCATTAATATAATAGCATGGCATAGCATATACCTTAAAAAGCATCCAAAGCAGCATGGCCAGCAGGTCAGGGGAGGTGATCTGCCCCTCTGCTCTGCTCTGGTGAGACCCCACCTGGAGTGCTGCATTCAGCTTTGGAGTCCTCATCAGCACAGAAAGGACATGGACCCCTTGGAGCAAGTCCAGAGAAGGGCCATGAAGATGATCAGAGAGATGGAGCACCACTCCTGTGAAGACAGGCTGAGATAGCTCGGGTTGTGTACCTTAGAGAGAAGAAGGCTCCATGGAAACCAGACTGGGGCCTTTCAGTACCTAAAGGGGCCTATAAGAAAATAGAAACAAAATTTTTAGCAGGGCCTGTTATGAGAGGACAAGGGGTCATGGTTTTAACCTAAAAGAGGGTCAATTTAGATTAGATGTAAGGAAGCAGTTTTTAAATGACGGTGGTGAAACACTGAAACAGATTGCCCAGAGAGGTGGTAGGTGCCCTAGCCCTGGAAACATTCAAGGTCAGGTTGGACAGAACTCTGAGCAGCCTGGTCTAGTTGAAGATTTTCATTGCTATTAGATGGGCTTTAAAGGTCTCTTCCAACCCAAGCTATTCTGTGATTCTGTGAAAGGCTTTGCAGTTGTATTTTTCTCTTTTTAGCAGAGTGAGTACTAAACATTTATAACTGAAAACTAGCACTAGTTCAGTAGTGATTTTTATATTGAGGTAAATATAAATATATATAAATATAATTATATTTATATTACCACCGAGGTAAAATTGTTTCGTTGGTGAACTTCCTAAATACAGAGTGCTTGAATTTGCAACCAGTGCATTTTGATGCCAGTGGTCAACTATCCCACATTATTAATCCTAGTATTAGACCTTGCATCTGACACTGAGATGGGAAACACAGATTGCATTCCTAAAGTATCAACCGTTTACAGGGTGGGATTAATGCTTTTTCATTAGTTCAAGGGTTGGAGCAAAGGGGGAGTCTTGTAATTAGCTTAAGCCCATCTGCCAAGATTTCTCTTTTGTGCTGCAAGACAACCACATTCACACATCCAAGTCCAGTTGACTATACTTTAAATCGAATGGCAAATACTTCGAGAAAGAATTTTTCCTGGAGGCCCTGAAAAGCTTGGAGCCTGTTGTACTATCATTTTTGTTCCTGTTACTTAGATATATATTTTCCCTGTGAAGCACATTACAGCTTGCGAGTGCCCAGTCCTGTGAAAGGTAAATTTGTCAGAGGTACGTAAGTTAAAAGCCTCACAACAGAAGTCACAAGGCAATCTAGTAGAAGAGAACATACTGACATTGCAGAAGAGTTTCAGACCACCCCCACAAGCTATTTTGAAACCAGATTGGAACTGGACATATAATGCTAAGCTGTGTTGGTGTGAGCAAAGTGGTGGGACCATGTGGAGTTTGGTCTCTGGCTTTTATTTGACAATCTAGGAACAGCCTGTGGGACCGCTGTGAGATTACTGATTCCACCTCTGGTATTTCTTGGTGCTTTGCCAAGGACCTTATTGACTTGGAAAGAGTTTGGAGAAGAAAAATATGAAATCTGAAGTGGTAGCTTTTAGAAACAGTACTCAAAAGTTTGATTTATTTCATTTAACATAGAAAAGGTTGACAGGTAAATTGATCACGGCCTCTCTAATGTATCAGTGTAACCAAAGGTTATCTGATAGCAAAGGACTTTTAGTCTCATGCACAGAAACAAAGTAAATGCAGTGAGTTGAAGTCAATGCTAAAGAGATTCAAACCATGGAGCAGACACGGTTTGGACAATAATGAATTATGGAAGGAGCTTTGTCAAGGTTATGGCTAGTTGTCCATCACTGAAATACTTAAATCCCAAGCTTCTTTTTGTGTAATCTTATGAAGCTTATCCAGAGGTTATGAACTTGAAGCACATGTCTTGGGATGAAATTAGCCTTTGTTATTCAGGAGGTCATTCTAGAGCAGGGTCTTCAAAGAAGGCTCCTGTGAACTATTTTTACAGTCAGGTGGAAACTCTATTCCCTCTTGTCAAACCTGTCTGTGTGATGCCAGGACCTGTTCTCTGCTGGAAAATGTTTGGGATTTGATAGATTAAAAACACTTGAAAATCATTTATCAAAATTTCTGATCTAGGTTTGCTGGTTTTCAAATCAACAGAGGAAATGCAATCTTTAACATGAACATAACTGAAAGAATATCTCTACTAAAACCACTATTCCTCACATACTGGATAACATACAAGACAACCCAATGATGAATACATTCAATATATTAATATATATGTGAGTACATATATATTGAATATATTGGATGCATCCAGGGACTCATCAGCAAAACTGCCATCTTGCTAATGTTTTCTGGTCTAGCACACAGATACAGGGTTTTTGCAGCCACAAATCTGCAATCTGATATTCCTGTTTCCATACAGGTAAGTACTATGCATTCAGCCTGAATATACTGACATCACAGAGGAGCTGGTAGTATGCTTTCGTTTGGTTGTCAGATACTTTGTAGTAAGAAATATAATGGCAACCCTTTTTTTTGGAGTACCTTTTATGATTCCCCCTCGAGTTTGCAGAGCCTCTCACACTGGCAGGGACAAAGCCCCCTGTTTATACAGTGTGCTTTTTTCCCCCCTGAAATTCCTTTTAGGTTTAGCCAAATTGAAAATTCTTTAAAATCCCTCCTTTCTTCCCTGCTGTGACTTGTTCTCTTGAGGGAAAAGGGCTGGTACTGTGCCAACCAAACAGAAATGTCTAAACCATTAGGCAGCACACACACTATGTTTGGATACCAAAGAGGAATTCACTTGTTGATGAGAAGGAAGAGAGGTTCCGAGTTCTTTTCCCCTCTGCCCCACTGTGAAGGACAAATGCCTTCACTGCTGGCAAAACCAAGGGTTGGTCCAGGATTCCCTAGCCCCCTGACATAAACACTGCTCCACTGGCTTCCCTCTTTGAGATGTTACAGCCCAAACTGAAATCTCTCATTAATGTAATTACTTTGGTCATTCAAGTTGCAGCAAGGCAGCTTTGAGGGAAGAGTTCTGTGAAAATGCAGTAAGACCATCTTACTGCAATTACATGCAATAGGGAGGGAGGAAGACTACTCTTTTGTTTTAAATTGGGATTTGTACTGTGAGAAAATGTTAAGGGAATGACCCACGTGTTTGAATATTTGAAAGCTAATGGTTAAATGCCACTGCCATTTAATTGCCTGATCCTGTAGCACATAGACCACAATGTCAGTGTACAACTAGGCAGAATTTTTAGTGCATTGGGGTAGTAGCAAATCTGGCACTTCCAATTTCTTTGGCTCTGAAAATTAAATATTTTCTTTTAGCTTTGCTTCTAGTGTACTTAGATAGGTATGAACTCCACTGACTAAACTGTAAATCAGCTCCAGAGATAAGGAAATAGGATAGGGAAATTCTACACTGAAATTCTACTGATACTGATAATCATGTTATTAATGTAAGAAATAATATGAGATGTGGGAAAGTGAGAAGGATTTGATCCAAATTTAAAATTACACTGTTATTTTAGTTTCCACAGATTATAGTCTTCTGCATTTGTACATAGACTATAGTCTTCTGCATGTGTGTGGCTTCTATACATCCAAAAATCAGGTGAGTGGCAGAGACAGCGGAATTTGTTCAGCTGTAGAATAACAGCTTGGGTCAGGGGAGATTTATTGTCTACTTCCATCTTTCCTTCGTTACTTTGCAAAGCACCAGCCATGATGGAATTTATGCAAAGCATACAAAGCAAGTTAATTACACTTTGATCCTCAGAAAGGTGGGTGACTGGGGCAAAGGGCTTGCAGTCTATTCTGAAAAGCATAATCTACTTATTCTGATGTGCTGCCAGCAGAAGATAATTTCCTTTGTTGTTTCCTATTCTCAGAAATGTTTCTAACTAACAACATGAAAAAAATTCAAATCTTCTACACAGCTATATAGAGGGAGAGAAAGTAACCACCTGCAGACTTCAGATTGCAGCAAAAATACTTCACAATTTTTTTCATCATTTCTCAAAGGAAAAACAGGGTTTTCAGTTGCCCAGTGCAGAAAATAGTGGAGTTAAAAAAAAAGAAAAAAGGAAAAGGCATTGTTTATTCACATGGATCTGAAGTCCTTAAATTCTACTTGAGTAAAAATTAAGGGTGTTTCAGTATGCTGCAATTTGCCCTAGCAAAAGGTTTTGTTTCACCTTTAAGAAGAAACCATGATTAGTATGAATAATCATATCATGTAGCAGAAATTTCTCTCTCTGTGGGTGGATGATTATTCAGTTGCATATAATGTCCATGCAAAGTATGTTCTCAGGTATTCAACAAAGTTTTGATTGATGATTATTTATGGCTCTGTTAAGAGCTTATTAAGATGTATTGCATCACCGGTGCTAGATTGTGGAACTTCACACTTGTAATATGTTTATTCAGTCTTTTATGATAAATTCCAAGGAGGTAACATGGTTAAGAAATTTTTTTTACCAAATCTGCCTAGAATTTTCTTCTGTGTATGGCTCAGTGCAGTTCTCTCCAGATTCCCAGCCATCTGTATATCCAGTGACTTCTTTGCCTCTGGAGCACTGAGCGCCATGTCTTTCAACATTTCTGATCCTCTGAAATGCGTGTGAGCTTCAAAAGGACAAGCCAGTGGAGATGGGGAAGAGCTGATTGTACCTGAGCAGTCAGGGCATTCATGAATCACTTCACTAGTTGTTTAGAGTATTTTACTTTTATACGTCATGTCTTTCCATTCCTCTTGAGGCTTCTCTCATGGACTTTTTCCTCTCTTACATTTTGGGGCTTAGTCCTGCAGTCCCTCCCATTTGGATGAGCCCTGTCAGCCTAGCTGACGTGTGTCAGTGGGGGTCTCTCTGTTACAGGAATGATAGGGAGCTTTGATGGCAAATTGCTGGGCATAAACACCTGCTTTCTGTCTGTTTTCTGCTCAATACCTAACATAAAAATTTCATACATTAAGTTGTTATTACATTACTTAAATTATAATAGGGATATGTTGTGCCATGCCCTGAAAATTAAAATCAATACTGCAATGTTAATTAAGCCTCCAGCATTTAATTTGTAGATGTAGATATTCTGTATATAGATATATTGCTCAATTAGATGTATTTAGTGCAGCCTCTTTTCCTTCTCTTTGCTGTAAAATAAATGCAAAAGAACATTATAAATGAAACCCCTGTACATTTCAGTCAGCAGGATATTCCGTATTTCAGATGTCTAGAGGTAAATGTCTTCCAGAATAACATTTCTTGCAGTAGTATACTTAGAGATTGTATGAGATTAGCTCAGCTGGTTAAAGCATGGTGCTCATAATGCCAAGGTTTCAGGTTTGATCCCTGTGTGGGATCATTCCATTCACTTAAGAGTTGGACTTGATGATCCTTGTGGGTCTGTTCCAACTCAGAATGTTCTGTGGTTCTGTGATTTCTTACATATTCTGATAGCATTAAGACAAGAGGAAGGAGATGGAGCAGTTTTTCATGTATTTGAGTTACATTACCAGAAACAAAATAAACAGTTCTTGCATTCTTGTGGAAATGTTAATTACTCACATGGCACAACATCATTACAATCAAGACAGAGCAATCAGTTCATATAACAAACCCTATAATCAAAGTAATGTAATCAATGTAAGTAATCAACTATAATAAGCAATTAAATACCTAACTGCATCAAGCAATAACTAAAATTACAGCCTTGAATAGTATCAGCTAATTGCATCATTAGAAACTTGTGTAAAAGCCAGTGGTAAGTCTAAGTTTTTAGCTACACAACATAGCTATTGCAGGTATTATGGGAAGGTCTATAGCCTCATCCTGAGAGACATCAGCTAGCAAGATTTGACTAAAGAAAAGCAGACCTATTCCTGCGCCAGGCTTGGATTTGCCATATTAAGGCAGGAGTAGGCTTCCTCACGGGAGCCTCATGTGGCCTTATCCCCAGAGCAGCCAGAGCAGCAGCCCGAGCAGGCAGGCACCATGTCACTGAGCACCTCTGCACACCCATCTTTCCTTCCTGCCACCGCCTGAGCCTGTGTCAGCTAAAGGCTCTGGAGCCACTGAACCTCCTCCCTCGGGAATGTGCAGGGGAGTCAGTTCTCATTTCTTCTGCCTGTTCCCCTGCACTCCATCTGCTTGTAAAGGCTGACAGGCCTTTCCTCCCACCTTCGTGCCACAGAGAGTGTGGCCAAAAGTCATTGAGAGGAAATCACCTGTTTGAAGAGGTTTTAACCTCTTCTAACAGATCTGTATCCATCTGAGAACAGACCTGTCAGTCCACATCAGGAAGTATCCTGTCTGTGCCCGTTGCCCAGCAATGGAGCAGCTCCAGCATCTGCAGGCTTTTCATTTGGCTGTAGCAGTACTACAATACCACAAACCTTACCAAAATAGAGTAAGACTGAGGCTACCACTGCAAAGTATTTATGTAAAATAAAAATCAGTGAGGAAATATAAAGTGAGACAGATACATGTATGTGTGTTTTTAAGCCATGACAGTGTACAGGTGCTCTGAATATTTACTGGTTTGAAAGGCCTGAAATGAATTTCTAAATTAATATCTGGTGCTACCAAGCATTAAGAGAAGAGGATTCTGTAGGATCTAGTCTTTCTGATTAAATAGAAATCCTAAAAAGAGCCCCTGGAAAACACAATGGGAAGTAAATCTAGTTTGTGAGAGTAAAGTTTTTAAGCCCCACCAGCTGCTCTTCCTATTTTCAGAACTGAAGTTGGGTTATTTCAGCATAGCAGACAAGATAGGCAGGGTCTCTAGGCTGGAGTGCAGCATTTCTGGAAGAAGATTAGCTCTTAAATTCATGCAAGGCAGATGAGGAAGCGCAAGAAAGGGTAAGTGCTGTCTGCAGTCTGCAGTGGAATTGCTCTCATGGCATGACCTCACCCAAAGAATGTAACCAGATACCGTGGCGGCTGCCTCTGAAGTGCTTAAACAACGCTGGGAATGTATTATTTGTATTATTTGCACCAGGGGATCACTAATGTGCTGTAGTTACAGTAGCAGTATGGCATGGACAGAAGCATGTCTGTCTCACTCTGCTTTGCTTTGAAGGGTTTGATCAACTGTACATTTGGGAACCCTTGACTCTTAAGGCAAGGGCAATATGTGTAGAAACTGAATTAACACACACTAGCCAGGTCTGCAGCTTAGGTAAAAAGAACATATGAAAACCTAATTCTAAGGCTTAAAGTTTCTTAATATACTTCACTAATTATTGGATAAATTTTGACAAAAACAGCAAAAAAATTGAAAACTTTCTATTCCTGATGGTCTGATCCATTGCAGCTCTTTGCAGTAGCATAACCTTGGGGCTGGGCTGCTGCACTCACACAGGACTGTGAGAGTCCAGAAATGGTTCACTTTTTTTAGCACTCACCCTCCCAGATCCCAGCCAGCATGCACTATGCACACCATGACAGCCTAGGACTTTCCGTGTTGATAGTCAAGGTGATGCCATCAAGAGGACAAAACATTAGAAAAAGTAGGAAACAATCACTAGTATCACAGAGGTGGAAAACAGCTGAAATACAGAAATGGTAAGGCTTGGAGGCCCACTTGATGAAGTGAAACTGAACTGACACACTTGGATTCAAAAGCTGATTATGAGCTTGGTGACTATGAGATAAAAGTTGTTAATAATTCTAGAAAAAACTGTCTTGGTGCATGGCCAAAATGTGAAGTAGGTAAGGATTATCATAGAATGGTAGAATTATTTAGGTTGGAAAAGACCTCTAAGATGATCAAGTTCAACATAAACTTAACACTGCCAAATCCAGCAGTACATTTAATTTTCTTCCCATAACTGTACTTTCCCAAGTTCTTTAATTTAAAATTTTTTTTTAAAGTTGTTTGTTTTTGTTTTACAATTCCTGTCTTTCAGTCATCTCTCCATAATATCCATGGCTCTATTTTCTAGCACCTAGACTTCCTTGCAGGGTCACAGTGGTTTTTAAACCTGAGGTTTTGTAGCAACCACAGCATTCCAGATAGCTGCCAGCCAAATGCTTACAGCCAATTTATTATGTGGGTTGAATTTTTTGGTGAATAAGAGAGATGGAGATGCAATGGCAGCCTCCTTAGAATCCCTGGCACTGACTGAAAGAGCACGTCCTGGCAAAGGCCAGGAGCTGATGCCTGGCACTCCCATAAGAGCAGTCCCAGATACTAAAGGGAGAGAAGGGAAGCCCACTGAGCCCCATGGTGGTGGTGGGCAGCCCCAGGACACTGGCCTGTCCAAGGAGGCAACATTTTGTGTGGGAGCACATGATCTGTCCTGCCCAGAGGCTCCTGCCACACAGTGAGCAGTGACCCCTCTCTTCCTCTCTGTCCAGCTGCTGTCTGAAATACAGAGGTTTGAAAATAATGGCATTAGTTACAGAAATAAATTTCAATGAGGCATATGAGGAACACTGTGTTAATAACTATATGTAAACAAATAGTTTACAAAACAAACTATGTGCAACTATATGTATACAAAAATTTAACATCTCATGAATTATGGGTAAGGCATTCTGTTGGACTACCAGGAAGTTAAAGATTCTTTAACAACACAGGAGAAGGTACAGGTCTTTAGAAAATGAACCATTTTAAAAGTGCTATTTTAATTAGTTAGTTTTCTGGCAGTTGATGTGAGTTCAATAAATGGAAATATAGACTTGGAGATTCCAGGGGGTATTGATTATTCTTTTTCCATATAACAGTGAAATTCTCCAAGATAAATTGTTTTCTGAAAGCCATTTCTGCTTCAGAAATTACAAACTGAAAACTGAATTGTAGGTTTATCTGCCAGTAAATAAAAGCCCAAAACAGTTCTCAAACAAATCTACCCTTGTTTCTGATTCTAGAGGGTATGGTCATGTGCTCTATGTGGGAGTCGCAAGGCTGGGGAGCAAACTGAGGAATAAAATGTTTTCTTCCTTGAAGCTGACACCCCCTCACTGCAGGATTGATGATACTGGCCTTGGACTCAGAAGTTCCCAAATGGCCAGAGCCAATATGGAAACTGTTCGTAAAATTTTTTAAAATAGGCATTTTTCATTTGTTTATGATTGAAAGCACAAAGATGTTTGTATTAATCACTCCTGTGAATCCCTGGGATCTTCTAGCAGTCTTCCTCAGGAAACACCCGTCTCATTGGGAATGTTGTTGAAAAAGATGGAGAAACAGCCCTTGGTCAGCGAGAGACAGGAATTGCAAAAGACCTGTAGCATTTCCTCTCATTGTTTGTACAGGGTAGGATCCAACCAACTTTAGCTTGGGCCCCCAGACACTGATCCAGCCTGCTTTCCCAGGCTCCTAATATGCTGGCCCCTTCTTTTACGAGATTCTTTTATCTTTGGTCTGAAAGTTCTCAGGTTTGTATGCTTCCATGTGCCACGTGCTCTCAGCCAGTGTGGGGCAGACACAGATACCTGTGCTCCATCTAGCCGTCCAGAGGAGCATAAAAGCTAGTTGCTAATAACTTCTCTTTGTTCATATTTGCATGCCTGTTTTCAGAAAGTTAGCAGCGAGTGTGGTATTGAAGGAAGTTATAATCTCCAGAACACCCGGCTGTTGGCACAAGGCTGAGCTGGCACTGAAGGGTGATGTTTCAGTTTGTTTTCAGGATTAAACTTGAAAAATCTTGGCAGCTATCCCTCTCCTATTCATTGCTAGCTTTGCTGTAGATGAAAACAACTGAAAACAGAAAATTAAAACTTGACGCTAATGAGACACTAAAAACATTATTCTGGTTTTGGACTCCTCAATTTTATTTATATTCATCTTTTACATGTGACCAGGACGGTTCCGTGCTCTCCAGGCCAACTGGCATGGTGAAGCCCACGTCCTCACTCTCAAAGTCTCTTGGAATGTAAATGGCAATATCCAAATTACTTACTGGGAATGGTTCTTGGCCCATAATAATTTACAAATCATGCCCAGAAATTATTTTGGAAGAGTGATAGTTTGCCCAGGCCAAAGCCATCACCAACACGGTTCTAACAATTTAATGGGCTTGATGCTCGAGTTTCAGCTCTGGGAACATTCCCTGGCACTGATTAATCTACACCTCTATCCATGCAGCTATGGAAGCTAAGACTAAATAAATACTGTAACTGGAAAAAAATAGCCCTCACAATATAATTATTTCAATAAATTATTAGCCATGTTTTGTAAAGTATGGTGTACATTTCAGTCAATACAGTTTAAGCTATATCTCCATTTTCCAAAAGTGAGCTTACACATAATAGAGATAAAATTTTCCCTATGTTATCCAAAATATATCTGTTCTCCAAGGAAACAAAAACTGGCACAGACAAAACTTCTTTCCATACCTTCCCCACAACTTCCCCACAGATATTTTATCAAATTCACCAAAGATACTGTTAAAGGAATACTTTTCTTATGTATAAAACGTACTGCAATGCTCCCACTTTCAAAGAGAATGTGGGGTTTCTACTGTATGTGCTTAAAATAAAGAAATAAGCCAAACCAAAACCCCCAGTGTTTGGAACAGATCTTCTGTTCCTTGGCATAAAGCCTTCCCTCTTGTCCATCTATCACTCTCAAGTTTTAATATGCATACTAGAAAAGGATTGAAATAAAAAATTCAAGAAGAGGGAAAGCTACAGTTTGCCTTGTAGGGTTCAAGGCTGAGCAGTTCTGATTTGTCTCAAACTGCAGGGAAGTACTGGGCGTCCTGTTTTTTGAGGGGATTTTTTGACACATCTGAAAATTTTCTAAACTTAGCTTGATGGTGTTCTGACTGTACCTGCCCAGTATACACAAACACAGTCATACGTAATTAGCTAAGAAATCATCTTTTCCAGTGCTCAGAAAGATTGAATAAAATCTGCCCATTTTTTCTTTGCACCAATAAAAAAACAAACCCAAGCATACAACTACACTTTTATAGAGAATTCTTCCTATTTGTGCCAGCCTACATATTTTCTCCTCTGCATGTATCAACAGAGCTCTAACCAACAGAGCTTTCCCACCTGCCCATTTCCACTTAAAGGGACTCACTCAGAGAAGCGGAGAAAGGGAATGCATTTTATACTATATATTAATATTTTAATATATTCATATTACGCATTAGTGGGAGGTATTGCATAGCACTGTTTCAATAAAAGTGGTTGAGGACGTTCCTGGTATCAAAGGATATTAAATTAGTTAAAAATAATACTGTTGCTATATACTTTAGAATTACTCTTAATAGATGAAAAGTACATATATACATACACACACATATATAGTATGTAAAAGTAGCTCTGTCTCAACCACTATTGCTATAAGCAGTAGAAGAATCAAGGACTGGTAGGTATATACTATATTCATACACAATCTGTTGTGAGCAATGTGAAGTATTTTAAGACCAGTCTGTCAGGAATACTTTAATAGCTTCAAAGCATATCTCATTTGCCTTTGGTATTAGACACTCCTATAAAGTCCAGTGGGTGCTTATGTGGTGTGACATACTGTTGGATAACTTTTAAACACTATTCAGTATCTGTCTGGTGCCTTATTCATATAAATACCTTAGCAGACAGACAGACCACAACACCTCTGTGGCAGGAAAATGGAAGCTTTTACCAATGCAACTTTTTGTCATCCCCAGTGTACCTTTACTTAAAAGCTGTGTGCTTTAGGTGTTAAATTCTGTGGGTGTCTGGACAAGGCCAATGTTATCTAATCTTTGTAATTTTTGTACACTTGATCATCACTCATTTATTTTGACTGCATGTAGGGATGCATTTAAAGAACAGACTGAATGCAGAAGGCTGGCTGTACTAGTGCAGCAGGCTTGCTGTTCAAAATTAGGTGCATGAAGGAAGGTACTCGTTTGCCATGATTGTGCATGCAAATGTAATAAGCGTATTCACTGTGGTCGCTTCCACGTCACAGCTCTGACCTTTTTGCTGCACAGCAATATCAAGCCATAACAGCTGGTATGGATTAATCAATCATCTCTCTCCCCAGGGAACAGTGCTGCTTCCAGTCACAAGCACACTTGGATGAAAAGTGTACTTGTCTTCTCCATCAAAGACCAAACCAATAAAAGGACAAATTTATTTTTTAAGAGGAATAAAGTGTAAGAGGTAGAAAAACTGTTGGATAACTTTTAAACACTTTTCAATATCTGTGTGGTGCCTTATTCATACAGGGTCTTCCTATACTTGATGGAGGCAGATTAGACAGCTCTCTCACTGCCTTTAAGAAGGTATAGAGGTGTCTGAGGGGAGTATCTTAGCACTCAGGGTCGGACTCAGCCTCACAGTGTGATGTGGTGGTGTCACTCATCAGAAACCTGTAGTAAGGATATGAATGCCCAGAAGGTAAGGCCAAGGGAGCATCTGTCTCCAGGTGCTAAGCTATATCTCTTAAACTCATAACCTGTGATACTTTGAGAGGACTTGTTAGTGTGCTCATACCTGACATAGACTTTGACCCTCTTCACAGAATCAGAAGATTGCTAAGACTGAGCAGAACTTCTGGAGATTTCTAATCCAAACACCTGTGTTTAGAGCAGTGTCAGCTAGCACAGGTGGCTCAAAACTGTGTCCAATTTGAGTGTCCAGTCCGAGTATCTCCAAGGATGGAGACTCCACAACCACTCTGGGAAACCTCTTCCAATGTTTAATCACCCACAGAATAAAAAAGGTTTCTTCTTATGTCAAATGGAATTTCCTGTATTTCAGTTTGTGCCCACTGCGTCTTGTCATTTTTCTGGACACTACTGAGAGAAATGTGGCTCCATCTTCTTCACTTCCCCATCAAGTGTTGATCCATATTGATAAGGTACATGGGAACCTTCTCTTGTCTAGGCTGAACAGTCCCAGCGCTGCTTCTCTTATTACAGATACTACAGTTTGTTAATTCACAGACCATGTCCATGGTCTCTCTCATACTGGGGAGCTCAGCACTTTACCCAGTATTCTAGGTATGTCTCACCAGTGTTAAGAGGAAGGATTACCTTCCTGGGCCTGCTGCTAATGCAGTCAAGGATACTGCTGGCTTTTCTTGCCACAAGGACACACTGCTGGCTCATGTTTAACTTGTTACCCACCAGGACCCTCAGGTCCTTCTCTGTAAAGCTGCTCTCCATCCAGTCAGGCCCCAGTCATTTCTGGTGCATGAGATTATTCCTCCCCAGGTGCAGGATTTGACATTTCCCTGTACTGAACTTGTTGAGGTTCCTGTGGGCCATTTCTCCAGCCCAGGTCCCTCTGAACAATAACACAGTCCTCTGGTGTTTCAGCCACTCATCCCAGTTTTGTATCGTCTGCTAGCTAGCAAAGGGTGCACTCTACCCATCATCCAGTTCAGTAATTAAGATGTTACACAATATTGTCCCTAGTATTAACCCCTGGGGTAGACAACTATTAAGTCACCTCCAGCTGGACCTCATGTCACTGCTCCCAACACTACAACCTCAGCAGTTCTGCCAGCTTTCAGTCCACCTCACTCTCCATTTATTTAGCCCGTATTTCATCAGCTTGTCTGTGAGAATGAGAGACTGCCAGAGGGATTAGTGAAGATAAAGATCCAGAAGCAGGTGAGCAAGAAGCTCCATTCGTCCACCAAGCCAGTCACATCCTTGTAGAAGGTTGACAGGCTGGTCAGACATAACCCTCCCTTTGTAAATCCATGCTGAATGCTCCAAATCACCTTCATGTCCTTGAGATGTTTGGAAATTGTTTCCAAGATTATTTGCTCCATCCCTTCCCACCAGTGTATAGTTCCCTTGATTCTCTTTCTTGTCATCCTTGAAGATAGGATGTATCTCCAGTCTGTTTAAATGTTCTCTAAACTGATCCCCCTTCAGCAAGGATAATTCTTTCTTGTGCCAGATTTTCCCACTGGTCTCCACAGTAGAGCAAGGCAAAGAAGGCACTGAATACCTTGACCTTTACCATGTCTTTGTACTCTGTTGCCTGCCTTATTCAGTAATGTGCACATGTTTTCCTGATCACTCTTTTGCTGCTAATACACCCATAGAAGCCCTTCTTCTTGTCCTTTGCAACCCTTGCTGGATTGAATTCCAGGAGAGCTTTGGCTTTCCTAACCCCTCCGTGAATGCTCATATAATTTCTCTCCTTTCCTCCCTGGTGATTTCCCCCTTATTGCACTTCTTGTAGACTTCCTTTTCAGAGTTACATCTGGAGCTCCTTGTTTATCCACAAAGACCTCATGCTGCCTTTGCTTGATTTCCTGCTAGTTGGGATGAACTGTTTCTCAGTTTGGAGGAGGTGAACCTTGAGTATCAACCTACTTTCCTGAACCTCATTGCTTTCCAGTACTGTATCCCAAAGGATTCTTCCAAACATATCACTGAATAAGCCAAAGTCTCCTTTTGTCAAGTCCAGAGCTGGGATCCTGCTCCATCCTCTCCAGATTCTGAACCCCACCATATCATTAGGGGCAAGTCTGCCCCTGACCTTCACATCCCTGACCAATCTTTCCTTGTTTGTAACTATGAAGTCCAGCAGAGCTCCTCTCCTTGTCGGCTCCTTGTTCTGGCGGAGAAACTGCAATCCTGTTAGACCTCCCAACCAGATCTGTCCCTGGAAGTCACGGCTAAAGGCTAATGCTTTCCCAGGACTGTGGAAGAATGTTGACCTAGTTCAAGACACGGCATGCTGTTCGTGTGGTATTTGCATTTCCTCTAGAGAAAAAGAGTTACTGAAGCATTTCTTCTTACACTTGTGTAATATAAATAAATATTTTTGGATGCAGGAAGCTAACCTTTCTCTAACCCTTGAGAGCTGATGTCCAAACTTGCTGAAGTTTGCCAGAGTAATCAGAAAGGCAAACAAACTGATGGAGGAGCTTTGTTCATTGATCTGTCTGCATTCCTGCCTAGCTCTGCATTTTAACTATTTATGTATTTTGGATCAGCAGATTTATACAGTTCACACTTCATTATCCAACAAGCAGAGAATACTCTGCTTGTGATCTGAAGAAGTGCAGATCTTTCTGCAATTTCTGGGTTACTCCTAGATGGATCGAAAAGCTTTAAAAAGCAGTAGAAGTTAATCAGTGCTGATTTCTGCTAACAAGTTAAATAGTCCTTTGCTTGTAAGTTGGCATGGAAAGAGGGGATGGCAGCTAGTGGGTTTGCATCTTCTGTCTTGGATCTGGTCTGACTGACATACTGAGGAGCAACAAGCACTTGAGTGCTTTTGAAGGCACAGATCAGGACTAGATAAGTTATGTAAAGTTGAAAAAGTCTTTTATTTTTTTGCTAGCATAAGTAATTCCAACACTGCTTTGGGATAGACATTGGATCACAGAGGACTCAAGCTGTCAAATCCTCCCAAAACAAATGTGGCCTAGTCCTGAAATTGACTGAGGTATACACCCTCCAGCCTTCAAAGTGGCTGTTTGCCAAGGTCAGAAGCACACATTTTCCATCTGGCCAAAGATATTTCATTGTGCTCTTCCTTTATATCAGTTTGTGGGAACTGTTACAAGCAAAATACAAAATATGAGCAGCAAATGCATCTTTTGCAATAGCATAAATGGAAAATAAGGCAAAACCAAACAATGTAGTTTGCTTTCTCTTTATGCCTTAATTTCTTCATTATTCTTTATTTTGCTTCAGGGGTTTGAAGTGTGTGTTGTAAGTGGAATACTCTAAATAAACTATTACCTATTTTACTTTGTTCTCACCATGGACATTGTTGAAATTCTTTAAAAAGAAAATCCCATATCTTGAAAACAGCCTGCTAAGTAAATCTTGGTGCTAGGTAAGAAACTGTACCAGAAAAAAGAGTGACTGTTGAAATTCTTTAAAAAGAAAGTCCCATATCTTGAAAACGACCTGCAAAGTAAATCTTGGTGCTAGGTAAGAAACTGTACCAGAAAAAAGAGTGACTGTTGAAATTCTTTAAAAAGAAAGTCCCATATCTTGAAAACGACCTGCAAAGTAAATCTTGGTGCTAGGTAAGAAACTGTACCAGAAAAAAGAGTGACTGGACCCTTCTCATAGAGCAGTACTATTTGATGTCAGGTATGGTTAAATGACCTCAAGTGGTTAAATGTCAGGGGTGATGTCTTTTAGAGAAAAATAAATGATACTTACATAGCTTAGTGGTGGAGTGAGGATGGAAAATATAACCCTGAGGAGAGCCATTCCAGAAAGAAAGCCAACACGGGGGGTGTGAGCCGGTTACCCAAGTGACTGCATTGGCTTCAGCTCCACAGCACTGTAAGCATCAGGCATGGGAACATGGGACATGGTGCTTTCCACTTCCTCCAAACTGATCACTTTTTTTGGCTGTTTTTCTCTTTACAGGAACCCAGACCTTTGTATAACAAAAGATGCCAGTTTTATTCTAGTGGAATAGGATTCCTATATGATGCCTACCAGAGTGAGGTAAACAAACTCATCTCATCATGTGTTCATTTCTGCTGTACTGGGGAGGAGCGGGGGAGATGTTTGAGAGCATGTCGGTGCATGTTGGTCATGGGTAGATAGAAACCCCACTGGTTTTATCCCACAAGTGACCCCCTGCTTGTCCAAGCCTCTGATGATTGCAAATCACTACAATCAGTGAGGCTTTGAGTCATCATCAGTGTTTGTATCCAGTACATTACTCTGGGACTGGAATGATTCCTAGTCCATCTATGCTGTATAATAACTGTCTGGAATGTGTTTGTCACATTGGCATCTTCCTCTAAGAAGATTTTTGTAGACTCCAAGTGGAATAGGAAATACCTAAAGTAATCCATTTGTATCATCCAGAAAACTTCAAATCTCTGTATTTATCCAGCACAGGCCAAGAACATCAGTGGTTTTAAATGCAGCTTTTTCATTATCTCAGTGACATTAACATGGTCAGAAAAGTGCCCATATCCAGATGGCTCACCTCCTGAGAAGTCCAGATTTAGTTTCTTTTCCTATTTTATTATTGTGGTAAATTGGTGGGAGTGAATAGAAAAGCAAAATGGAGAATAGCTAAACAGTGGTATAACTTTCAAGAAGCCAGTTGTTCTTTATCACCATTCCTGGCATGGCTAAGAAAGGGTGAATGGGGAATGTTACCACTAATATTTCTAGAAAGTTGAGCAAAGTATACTACCAGGTTAAGCAGCTCCTTAAATCTTGCTGGTAGGGCACCCTGTTGTTGATTCCAGAAAATGTATGACAAAAATATTTCACTTATCTCCTCGTTTAAAGACCTACCCAGACACACTTATGAAGTGCAACAACACCCTTTCCTCTAAGTTTTACTCCATCCTCTTCTAAAGTGTGCATGCACACTCAGACACAGACATGGCCTGAGAAATGCTTCTGATTCCTGTAATAAGCATGTGGTTGGCGTCACACTGACCACAATTCCTTGCAGGTGACCCCAGCCTCAGGCTTCTGGCCAGATGGTTTTCCACAGCTCTGCTGATTCTGGGAATGTCTAAACTTGGGCCACCCAGAACTCCTTCCTCTATTCTGGAAAAAAACCAAGCCCCATATCTTCTGTATGTAGTGTAGGTAGTTTCTAATAACATTTAAGTGTTTCTAATAACATAAAAGTGTAGGTAGTTTCTAATAACATTTTTGTCTGGTTGTTCGCTGATTTAGAGTCAGCATATGCTAATTCAGAGTTAAGGATCTATGTCATTTATACCTGGCTTTTGCTTTTCCAAAGGTAGCCAGGTAGTGAGCAGAGGACATGCTCTGCGTGCCGGGCAAACACTTAACTAGGAAAGCAGATTTTTTACGGAGTGCAAGTTTCCTTTTGATTGACATTTCTCACCTGTAAGTGGTCTCCAGCTCATTTGGTCTGCCTGTTTCAGTTATCTTTGCTCAAAGCAGAAAGAATTTGATTTTCTTGCAATTACCGTGAGATGAGAACATCTCTTCAATTGGTGCTAAGGAGATAATCAATCACAAACATCCAGGACATGAAAAAGCTAAGTGTCTGGTCACTGAAATGAAATAATAGGTCTTGACGTGCAGAACACCCACAAATGGTCTGTTTCCACCACCCTTGCTCACACCACACACTAATTTGTTTATTTTGGTTTATTCACTGTTCTCCTAAAAAGGAGTGTCTTGTTCTATGCATGGTTTAAAAGTGCAGTGATAAAAATAGATAACTACGGTAATTTCCTTGGCCAGTAATGTGTCTTGTAGTGTAGAAGCAGCTAAAAACATGTTTAAGAGCATGCTGATCTCCCTGTTTTGTACTTCTAGCCTTCTACATTAAAAGGGGCAGACTGGCCTTATTACTGCTTGGAGAGGGAAAAACTACTTTTATTTCCTATCAGAAGTGGTCCCCAAACCATGCATCAGAACAAACCACTTTTTAGCATCCCATTCCATCTTAAAAGGCCCTCCTATCCCAATCATGCATGTGTAACAGGAAAAGGGTATTTTACCTCTGCAGGTCCTAGGCCACTTTCAGTGCATACAGGAGGTCAAAACCGGAGTCTGAAGATCCACTGAATGCAAAAGCATAGGGCATCCCACAAAGGGGCTGTGGTAACACACTGTGCTCCAGGATTGGTTTTCAACCTGCTTTGAGAAGTAGCCAGGTGGGATGGTTCAGTTACTTCCTTGATTAAGCTGATGCAGTCAGTGACAGTACGGGCTCCTCTCCTGCAGTAAGCTGCAGCTCAGGCTGAGGACAGCTGTAGCTGAATGTGACTTCAGGCCGACCAAGCCCTTAGGTTACATTCCAGTAAGTTCAGACACAATAGAGCAAAGGTGATGAAACAAAGTCCTGTCTCAGGATGAGATGTCCTTGTGTCAAGTGGGATGTGTCTGTATCAAGCTGTGAGCTCCATTTCCAGACTGCAGCCTAGACTGAGACTGTCCTTTTATAATCTAACTTCCATTTTGGGATGGAAGAGCTGATTTGTGTGAGACACTAACCACAGGTACAGCCTTGTCCTGAGCAGCAAAGCAATCCCAAGGAATGATTCTAATCTCTTCTAACATTAGTTTTGTCACCCATCTTCCACTGCTCAATCAAATCCTGCTAAGGACAAGTGTGGCAAGTCTGAGACGAGCTGCAAGATGAACTTTCTCTGGTGCTGGGTGTGTGTGTTTAAGGCTTTCCTTTTTGCTGGGAACAAGCACGTGAGGAGTACAGACTCATCAACAGTGACAGTTTTCATACTAAAAAGGATGCTCAGATCCAGAACTTAGGAAGTGAGAAACATCTGGTTTAACATCTCTTGTGGACACTATTCCACAGAGTAACACATTCATGGCTAAGCCAGAACTGTCTGATAAACTTGTCAAAAGCAGGCATGTATTCCTAAGCATTCTCCTTCTACTTTTTCATTATGAGGGGTTTTCCATTCAATAATACATTTTAATTGCATTTTGTGAACAAAATACTTCTCCAGTGGTTACAGAGATTTTTTCCTATCAAATTAAAGCTATAGAAAGAATGTATTTTCTGACTGCTAGCTTTTAAAACCTGACAGCTCTCCAGGATTTCAAAGTCCATAAGGTAAAAATCTCAGTGAAAAAAAAGCCTTACATATAAAATATTTCAATTGGCCTGTAGTGCCAAATAGAAGTAATTAATGCTTACCACACTTAAGGAGTCATTAAAATGATTTTGTGTCTGGATGGAGAGTGGCTTACATGTGCCTTCCTTTATTGTTCTAACATCTGTCCATCCCTGCAATCCGTCCTCACATAAATAAACCTTTTCAGTTTTGTATTCAAGAGCCTGCAATAAATGGTACTTATTTGCTGGAGTGCTTGGATCTTTTCTGAATTATTCTGTTTGTGGGTTTGAAGATTGTTCTTGTTGTTCATAATTACTTCCTTCTTCAGGAGGGTTTCACTGAAAGGGGAGAGCTCCCATTTATTGGAAACTGTTCAGATAAACTGGCTCCCTTGCCATTTCCCCACTATAATGGACTGGTGCTCTTATCCACTTCAGTGTTGGCTGTGGTGTATCTCTCCAGACCCATGGTCACTGCGTCACAGCTGTAGAGATCTGAATCTCGTGGCTGCAGACTCTGGGTCTCAGCAGAATAGCATCAGGCAGTGCAGCAAAGTGCTTGGAAACTCTGGCAGCCCTGGCTGCAGGCTGGTGCTGGGAGCTCTGTGCTCCATAGTGCAAATGCCCTCAGACTCAGGGGCTGTCATCCTGGTTAAAACTCCTAGGAGCTCAGGGGTATCCTTCTGGCTTGCAGTCATGAATTTTGGAATCTCAGGATCTTTCTGCACAACAGGTAATAAAACTTGACAATGCCGTAGTAGTTGGGGTTTTTTGTGGTCAGTAGGGTGATTCACACAACACTGAAATACTGAGGATAAAAGTAAGTTTCTACCTTTTTGGCAGGTGACATGTCACACCTTAAACAGCAAGTGCCAGCTGAAAATAAAGAGTAACACATGCTATTGCTGTGATCTGTACAACTGTGAGAAGTAAGTACCTGCGTGCATTCCGTGGCCTCTGAGAAATTCTTGGTTGGTTGTCTGTCCTTGCAAATGGCAGGGCCTGAAGAAATAACACAAGGAGCTTGTATGCTAAGAAATCCAGTTCCTCTGCAATTGAAGTCCTGATGCCAGCACAAAATAGGTCAGGAGTTGTTCATTAGTGGTATTATTTCAGTTTCTTTTTCTTTAAATATATCCCTAAGCTTTTTGCTGTGTGCTCAAAACTGATCACTCAGTCACAGCCCTGTTCAGGTATACTGTTGGTCTGGCAATGCATTTTTCCCATTAGATTTATAGAATGTTCTGCTTGACTCACTCTTTGCACATCTCACTGTCATAGAATCACAGAATGGTTTGGTTGGAAGGGACCTTCGAGACCATCTAGTTCCAACTCCCCCGCCATGGGCAGGGAAACCTTCCACTGGACCAGGCTGCTCAGAGCCTCATCCCAGTCTGGCCTTGGACACTTCCACAAATGGGACATCCGCAACTTCTCTGGGCAACTTGTTCCAGTGTCTCACCACCCTGACAGTGAGGAATTTCTTCCTAATATCTAATCTAAATCTTCCCTGTTTTGGTTTAAAACCACTCCCCCTCGTCTTACCACTACCTGCCCTTTTATATCATCTTTCCATACACTCTCATGCAGCCTTCTACAGTTCAGCCACAGTCACTTTTCCTTCTTTCCTCCTGTGTATTTCTCATCTTTCTTCTTTCCTACATCTTTTTTTAATTTTGGTTTTGCCTCCTCTTCATATGCTAGCAGCCCTGAAGAACCCCAGTCCTTTGTAACCCTTGGCTACTGTGATGCCACACATGAACATTTTAGGTGTAGGAAAACAAGGGTGGAACAATCAAGCTTCTACACAAGGCTTCTGCATGAAAAAGTAGCTCTTAGCCAGATGCTAACTCAACTAGAGACGTAAAATGACGTTTGGGACTATAGGGAAGTGATCTATGCATGCATATTTCTTATGAGAAAGAGACACAAAGTGAGTGAAGGTCTAAGGAAAGATTAAAATTGTATGTAGAATTTTTTGCTTATGTAAGAAATGTTAAATCTGGACATGACAGGTATACAAAACAAGTGGGAAAGGTAGACAATACTCAGTTTTGGTACCCTTTCTATGACAGACAAATGATGGAACACCATATTTGCAATGCAGTATGTATACAGTGAGAATGATTCCTTCCATGGTACACAGCTAATGTCTTCATGTTAACACTGAACCAAACAGCCCAACTCAACACAGAAAAGAACAGGGGTGTTAAAGGGGTGAAAGTATTCGGAGTTGTCAAAAAAGGTGACTGAGACTGTTGCTTAAAGCATAAAGTAACCACAAGGCATATTCCCCTTTCAGATGGAGATCTTCAGTGCCATTTTTCTAAGATATTGAGTTTGTTTGAAACACTTTGGGACTGATCATGGCTGTGACATTATTCAATGATATAATTAAATGTGTATGTTCTGCTATTGTCAACATTCCACAGTGGACAGCAAGATCTTATGGCACTATCATGGACAAATCCAGGGTAAATAAGCAGTCATGGTGCTCTGAAGACGTGGCAATTCCAGTTCACAGGATGGCTAGAGAGAAGTAGGAGGAGGCACAGGCCCATGAAGTGATTTGTTGTCAGCCATGGAATAGACTGATATGAAGGCAGGATCACAAATCCAATTTCCTCAGCCTCGTGGCAGCTGAAGCTATAGGTTTATTTGGTTAAGATGGGCTCATGATAAATAAACTCAACAATAGTGGTTCTTCAGTTCCAGAACCATAACCTGAAGCCATTGATTGGATATTTCCAGAAGTTACTGTGCCTGGCTTGGTTCTTCCCAGAAATGTTGTGGTCTGCTCTGCAGAGCTTTCCCTAACCACCACCTCCACTGCTGCCCCATGCACTGGGGATGGAGGAACAGAAGAGTGAACACAAACTGCTCACTTCTGGTTTCCACCATAATCTGATGGCAATTTCCTAACAGTGGAAAAACAGGCTTGGCATTTAAAAAAAATCTTTCCAACTCAAATAGCTACCCTAGGAGCTCATTAGTGGGCTCGAATTAAGGCAGGTACTGGAAAGAACTGCAGGAACCTGTGGTTTCAAATTTTGCAGTAGGATATTTCTGGCTTTTGGCAAGACAATGAGGAGTAACTTCACCACATGCCTGATTTACAATAACCAATGTGGTATAGAAATATGAACAAAGGTTTCTGGATAGTACAATCCAGAGTGTAAAGACACATCTTTATACTGTACTGTGTTGTATTAATTTGGAACCACAGACACCATAAACAAATGTAGCCAGCTGGCAATATCTCCCTTCCTGTGGTTGAATTAATGCTTAAGCAACTTGTCTTCCCCAGTTTCTGAGATGCCAGCAGATTTCTAGGTGAGCTGGGAAAAAAAAGCAAAGCTAAGCAAGCTTTATCTGGCAGCTAAATGACAAGGGCAGCATCCATATACCAAGGTAATGCTTCTGTTTAGAGACACTGAACAAAAACTAAAGAAGCGTCCATGCTGGTAACCACCACCAATCAGCCAAACTGGGGCTGGTATTAGTTGGATTGTTTGATGCTGGCCTTAGCAGAGCCAGTTTTTTAGCAGACCTTTCTCCAGTTTTTCTGAGCAGTTTTTGGTGGAGGAATGGATATAGTACTTTGCCAAAGAGGAAAGCAAGCAGGAAGGAGTCAGGTCCTGTAGTGCGCTATATTGTGTGCAAAACCATTTCCACTGCAGTGACGTTGTCTGCATTCTCTTTTAGTTCAGACCAGTCCTCCAGCTACTATGAATTTCTCGGGGTGAGCAGCTGTCAGGACGTGGTTCACCTGTACAGACTGTTGTGGTCCTCCACAGTCCTCAACATCATTGGCTTGTTTCTGGGGATTATCACGGCAGCCATTCTTGGGGCATTTAAAGACATGGTAAGGCTCACAGGCTTTTGCCTTATGTGAGGGCTTCTCTGCTTGTTGGCATTATCAAGTAAGTTAAAACCAAGGAAGTATAAATGTTCAAAGGAGATGCTTTACATGTGTTTCCTGGATGTTGTGGGAGTCTGGAGTATTATGAGCCACTGCAGAAGGTGAGTGTAACCCAGGTTCTTGTTAATAGCTCCCTTGGGGCAGATTAGAATGAAACTACACTGAATGATCAGTGCTTGCAAATAAAGAATGTAGGGTTTATTACAGAAAAATTCGGTTGCAAAGGAAAACAGGTATGGAGCCATTGTGGTGGTTATTATCTAGAGTAATACAACAACACAAAAGCATTGCAATATGAAACCACAACAGCACCCAAGGACAGAGGAAAGGGGGAAAATAGAGAGAAAGGACAAGAGTGTGAGCATTTCACCACCCATAGGTGACAAGACTTGGTTGCTGCGCAATCTTGGTCAAAGTGGTGGTCGCTGACCACATCCATCTGGTAGTGGAGTAAATCCCAAAGAACTGGTGGAGAGAAATCCCTGGAACACATCTATTGGGTTTATATTCACTCTGGTTCACGTGGGAACAGGTCAGGTACCTCCCGCGAGGCGGGGAGCTTGCTATAATAATGAGAATCATGGGGCACTTCGGGAGTCCTTGACACCTTCTAAGACAAACACAGCTGCCCATCCCACCAGCCAGCTGAGTCAGTTATGCCCCATCAGCAGAGATAAACACGCTGAGGCCACAGGCAAATGTTCCGAATTCCCTGATACTTTCCCGGGGGGAGGAGGGGGAGCCCCACAACCCAGTGGTTTGTGCAAGGAAGCACAACTTAGCATGACAAGGGGCACAAACCGTCTCCACAGGATCCAGCTCCTATCTCACTCACAGCCCATCATTCACCCTGTGCCTTATCAGATCAGAGGTTTAGCCATTACACACCCAAAAGCTCGCCTCCTCCATCTCAACCAAGCACCCTGGGGTCTCAAGAAATGGGGGAATGTTTTGAGCCATTATCCCTTAACAACTCAGCCTCTCATGGATTTATACCTTTAGGCAAAGCTGTTGCCAGCTGTTCACAGCTAAGTGGGTCAAGCTGGTCAAATACATGAATGGAAGTAAAAAACCACAACCCACAACCGTGAACAAATGCTGGCAATTCACCTAGTGGCATATTTTTTTCCCTTCTAATCCATCACTGAATGTGTGGGCCAGCATGGAGTCTGAGGATGCTAGTTGGTAGCTAATGTGTAAAAGTCAGGTCCTAAGTGTGACTGTTCAGCCTTGAGTAGTTCTTTTCCCCAAGAATGGGGATGAATTCTGAAGTACCAGTCAAGTTTTTATTTAAACAGTTGTGTGCTCGGGACACTTCAGCATCCTCTTTTGTTTCACTAAGGAATGCCTACTCCCTGTGCCACACCACCATGTTGTGCTGATGTGCACCCTCGCATTCAGAAGAGACTGTTTGGTGGGAGGGATTCTCCAATAAAGTCCCTCATTTGCCTGGACTTTCTGACACGTTAAAGGGTGAAGTTGCTGTTCCTGGGATTATCACTGTCAGTGGCGATGTTTGGCTAAAGCAGTGGTTTAAGGCCAAGCAAGGGGCTCATGATTTACTGGGCTCTCAGGAGAGTAGTAGAACTAAATGGGCAGAGACATGGAGATGGAGGTGAAATGCAGGAACCAAAGGGAGGTGTGATAGCAGCACGGGTCATCTTAGACCCATGATGTGTCTGGTGGCTATTGCAGAAGAGAAAACTGAATAGAAAGATGGGTAAAATAAAAAAAAAAAAAAAAAAAGAGAGAGAGAGCAGGGAAGAGAAAGCAAGAGAGATAGCTGAGATGTACATCAGGACAGGAGGGGGAGCAGACTGGCAGGAAGGGGCTGCTCAGAACTGGGATCCAGTCAGACTGGAGGCCATCCAGGCCCAGCTCTGACCACCCACCATTCCTTAGCAATCATGCCCAGGCTATCTACAACATGTGTTGGGTGCTTAAAACCATGCTTAAAATAGAGCAGGGTCGTATGAATAGTTTGAAATTCACCTTTGTTAAAAGTTGCAAAATTTGGTGGAAATATTCCTCTGTCTAGCTTAAGCCAAACAAGCAGACGGAGCTATCACATGTAAAAAACGTGCAGCTGAGCTGTCCTTTATGTAGGGGACTCCTGCAAGGAACTGATAACAGATTGCAGCCAGCCAGTAAAGAGTTGCAGCTGCCCAAAAGGACTAGAAGCACTTCTGCCATCTTAATTCATCCTCTCCCTGTGAGAGGAGCAGAAGGGGAGCAGAAACAACCATAGTTGGAAATGAGGGGAAGAGCAGCTTGCATGGGGAGTGAAGGCAGCCATCATCTACAGTAAGTCTTTGGGAGAGCACTGCAGCTTAGTGCCACTTAATGTTTTCTCCTGCTCGGCAGATGGGTGCAAATGCAGCTGTGGGAAGGGTGCAGAGAGCCAGCCTGAGTCCACCTAACCTGTCTTGCTCAAACCTAAGCTATTTGAGATTTGGGCTGATGCTTTGATACAGCTCTGTGCTTCGAGGGGCCATCACTGCAGTGCTTGTGAGGAACACACGCCAAGGAGATGTTCCTGGGAGAACTGCAGTCTCCATGGTCTGGCACATTCCCTTGCTGGGAGGCAGAGCCTGGGTCACAATCTGGGTCCTCTGACTGGGTGGCATAAAACCATGGAAGGAAATCAGGAAATCACAACAGCAGTGGATGTGCAGCTTGACCCCAAGCTTAGCTGGAGTGAGTCTGTCAGGGCTCCAGCTAAAAACCTGATCTGAATAAGCTGTTCAATGTCTCCTCTCAGTGTGAGCAGAAAAAGGATGTCACAGTTCAAGGGAAAGATGAGTTTGTGTCAGTCACCTCAGCTATGCTTGTGGAACTCTTACTAAAGCGGCAATCCAAAATGCAATGACCACTCCTTGCTCCTGCCTGTGCTTTTCCGGGGTTCTTTTGAGTTAGTACCAGAGCTGATTTGCTAATCTGCTTCTCCCCTTCCTTACAAAAGGAGTAACTCTGGGGAGAATACAGGGGCCAAGAAAACATCAAGCAGAAGAGGAGAAGAAAGGAGCATGGGACTGAAATAAAAAGAGCAAAAAACCCCATTAAAATATGTGGGAGAACTATTTTCTTTGCTTTAGGATGTCACCTCACATAAATGCTCACTGGCATTTTGCAGGGAGAACTGCAAAGCCCCCTGAAATGCCTCACAGCATTGCTTTGGGATTGACTTCCAGAAAACACAAGGCCAGGCTGACTAGTCACACAAAAACCATCATGTTTATCTCTGGGGAATGCTGGCAGCCAAAACATGTTACAAAGGGGATAGTTTGCAAAACAGTGCCCTTGCCTTTAAACCCACCATATTTCCTGGAGAGAAAAAAAAGTGTTGTTTCGGGTTTTCTTTCTTGTGACAAATCCTCTGCAGACGCTGGCACGCTCCCTGTGGTTTTGCTGCCTGCCTGAGGGCTGTGCTGGCTCAGTGGGAAACATTTCATTCTCTCCTGACCCGCAAGGTGTCAGCTCAGTGGCTGCTGTGTCACCCATGGGGATGCCCTCTGTGATCTGCGGGGTGCTGGGGGAGCTGCAGTGGTTACAACAGGAACTCTCCTTTTGAGATCTACAGCGTGCTTGGATATAGGACATGGAGGCAGTTACCCTAAAGTCACTTTTAACAAAAAGCAGATTAAGATATCACATAAATAGAAGTACCCAAAATTATAACACATTGTGATTATTTCTTACAGAAATAGCAGATAAAGAATTACATGGAAAACTTCACTTGCTGGTGCTGAGTTAATCTAGAAACTCCCTTCCCTGTCCCGGTATTCATCTGATGAATTCTGGATGTTTTTCTGACACACCTTGCCAAGGAATCTGCCTGCCCTGAGTTTAGGGCTGCATTCATCTGAACTACTGATAGTCCTGAGGGGAGGATGGGGGGGTGGGAGGGGGCTGTCTTAAAAAATTTTTTAAATTAGTCTCCTTCTTGCAGCCCTTGAAGGAATCTGAACAGATTAAATAGCATTGCTTTATCCTTTCTCCTCGTCCCTCACCCTGCTTTAAAAAGGAAAGCAAAACTAACCCCTAATTACTCAGCCACTTGCCATGGGTTTCTGTGTTAGCACTCATGCAACTAAAGGTGCAGTCTGATGTGAAAAGGAGCTGGAGCTCAGACATGAATTCTCTGGCAGGTCTGTGTGAGGCCAGTGAGCTGACACTGGCAGCACTCCCTGGCTAGTTCATAGCTTCTTATCTCTTTGACTTGGGCGTTGGTGCAGTTTAGAATGTCTCAACCTACCCATGTATTTTAGGTGAGTAATTTAATGTAATTACTGGAATACTTGATAAAAGCATCCAACCAGCTTCAGTACCTTCAAATTGTTGCTGGCCCTGGGCTGAGACCAGATAGCCTGATAATAAGGTGCTTTGATTAGTAGATTTGGCATGGATGACTCCCCAAATTTGTCTTCTAGGACTGTTGAGATGTTCATCCTTAGCAATTAAAGAGCATTGCTCTAAGGGGGGATGGAATGTGAAAGGACTGAGAGAGGTTCCCGAGAAAAAAAGCCAAAGGGGATCAAACAGTAACACACCCAAAGAGACCCACACCAGAAAGTTGGTGACAGATGCAGAACAGGCATCTGTATTTCACATCTGTGGGCAAAGCAAGTGTTTCTTGACCATTTATGTCAGAGGGGTCTGATTTTATCCCTCCTCTGAGGAAGGAAGGGCACACTCTGGGGCTCTGGTGCTGGCCCCAAACTTTTGGATCTGAAGCAAGCAGGTTGCCTGCTCCTCCCTACTCCTGAGGCAGTGTTTTTTCATCTCTCCCCACCATATCACCCAGAAGGGCAGGTAGAAAGGAGGGTACCTTGCAGATGAGAGTGTTTTGAGGAGGGTGCCTTGAAGATGAGAGACTTGCCTTCTCCCATGAAATAAGCTCTCTGCCTTTGATCCCAGCCTTTCTCCATGCCAGCTCCTGAAATGCCAAATTTCTCCAGGAAACTAAGGCCTAGATTGTTAGACAACCTTATGTGGTACATCAGTGACCTAGATGATGTTTTCCATATACAAACACAATTAATACACTTCTTTCTCAGTCACACAGAGATCTCACTCTGTCTCCAGAGGATGCAGTGGTTTATATCTCTCACTGATAAATTTGAACAGAAATGCAAAAAAAGAAAAAAAAAAAAAGAAAATAAATCCTGGCTGCTGCTTTCCACATTTGTCTGGTAACCACCATATTTTATTATTTCAGTGAAAAGAAAATTCCATGCTCTC
Organism: Gymnorhina tibicen; assembly: GCA_013399875.1. Classification (NCBI taxonomy): domain Eukaryota; kingdom Metazoa; phylum Chordata; class Aves; order Passeriformes; family Artamidae; genus Gymnorhina; species Gymnorhina tibicen. The sequence continues at coordinate 408,298 of VXAZ01003150.1, forward strand.
ATGTGGAGGAATCTGCTAACAAAAACAAAGGAAATAAAAGAAACCACTGGATTTATCTCATGAAAATGTTTCACAAAGCTCTGCTGTCCTTCACAAATTGTTATATAGAACAGGGGTTTAGGGTTTATCACAAACCCTGTTTCATATTTAGCTTTTGTTCTTTTTTTCCTGACCAGGCTTTTTTAGCTGGTTTAATATGATCTATTACTTCTTCCTGCAAACTTCATTTTGCATCGTCATTAAAGGACAGGCCAATAAAGCCATGGGAGAAGGACTTTGTGCAGTAGGAATGAGGTATGCACATCAAGAGTGATGCTGGAGAGCCAACAACAAACTCCATTTCGGAAGTGAGAGGGAGCTGTGAGGAGGAGCAGCTGATCTGGAAAGGGAGATCTAGGTAAATCTGTGTAGGAAAGCAGAGAGAAAAGACTTGAGGGCATCAGGTAGTTGCTATTGGAAGAAGGCTGCAGCAAATGGTGAAGGACTTGGTGTTTGGTGCTGGAATGAATAAGAGGCAGCCAAAGCTGTATTCTGTGCTCTTCAGGGTGTCTCGGATCTGGAGTCCTGCCACTGCTTCTGTAACTGTTGCTAGGGATGCACCAGCAGTCTTTTTCCAAGGGAAGAAGATGAAAATAGCTGTGTATTTTTACTCAGAAAATTCATTCTGGACACACCCTCCTCTCATTCTGTCTGCTCCTTGGTTTTTTGTACTACTGGTATTGTGTTGGAAAATAGAAAGTTGTTAAAATGTCTTGTTGCTTGTGTTAGGAGCAGTTCCTGCTCCAGCCCCTTCTACATTGTGCTGATATATTGCTGTCTCCTATGCTCAACAGGTACCCCTGTCCCAAATCGCTTTCAGTGCTGCACCTCCTCCTCAGATCCTGTACAATCCTGCCCAGCAGATCCTGACATATGCTGGGTTCTGCCCTTCCGCGGCAACAATTTCTACATATCCATCCTACCCACTGCCTCTCCAGGTACAGTACAAACCACTCCCTTCTTTCGCCATCAGAAAAGCATCAGCTGCTACTCAGTACAAACTTGGCAGAGGTAGGGCTGAACTGGACCCCAGCTCCCAGGTTTCATAACATTCAGAGGCAGACTCCACCAGCTGTCCCCAAGCCAGGAGAGGTTAGTAAGAAACACTGGGATCCAAAAGGGAAAACTTAACCCTATTCCCGGGAAAAAAAAATAAAAGCAAGCCACCTCCCTGTATGTATGAACACATTATGCTGCAGTTTGGAGAGAAGTAATTTCTGCATCAGTACATGAATTATAAAGTCATAATAAACTTATTCAAAGGTACAAATGGTGAATGATGGAAGCAGGAATGATTAGGAACAGCCAGAAGCTTAACTGTCATCTGCTTCCATTGCTTGAGAGCTGTAGGCCGAATCCATGGGGCCTGGAGGTCTGAGGTCTTCATGTTGCATCTAAGTGCTTCAAGCTGCTGGATTCAGACCTTCACAAGCCCTGCTCAGATGGTTGTAATCCTTAATCTCAGTCTGGGTCTGGGATTCATCTGACTGAACACAGGGGCTATGGGCATGTAGGGATCTAGTACTGCCTGCTAATGACATCAAGTAGCCACCTGCCCCCTGCTGCTACTCTGAGAGGGTCCAGGTTCAGGTCCCATTGTCCCCAAGTCACATATGTGTGGACATCTGGGATATCCCATGGCATCCCAAAAGGGCTGGACACTTAAATGTGGGAAACTGAATTAAGTTTAACTGTCCACAGAGTAGGAGACCCTGCCTGAGCTGGTCTAACCTTTAGAGTCACCAGTGGATTATCCCAGGCTAAAAGGATATGACGTTCATTCCTGGTCCTCTGCTGAATCCAGTATCTCACTGAATAAATGCTTGCCAGAGAGGCAAAGTCTATAAAAGAAATCAGCCAGATGCCAAAAAGAAACAGTGATAGTAGGAATGCATTTTGAAAGGATGTAACCAGCTTTCTTTTGTTTACTGTGACATGTGCCAACAAAACAATTCATTCCTTAGTGGTACAGTTCAGCTACAACTGGTCTTGGTAATAGGCCTGCCAGCTGGGCAGGTAATGGTCCTGATTAGCTGGGCAGGGACTGGTGGTGACAGCAGTCATGGGTTTGCCAGTTATTCCTGCTAGAGAAGAACTCACTGGAGAAGCAATTCCAGGCAAACAGATGGAAGCAGTGGTTGCAGTTTGAGAGGAGAGGGAAGCAACAACTCTAAAACAAATAAAAACCCAAACTCACAACAACTAGGTTTGGAGCTGATGTATCTAGCAGGTCTGTCAGTATACCTGCACTGCCTCAGAGAGTTAAAGGGCATAATCAGCCTTCCTGTTGGGATGTCCCCATTCTCACTCACTAAGTCACTCAGTGGTACAAATGCAGGACAACATTCTCCTTGCCAGGAGGGTTTGACCTAGGGCAGCAGCCCCTGCTCACATGCAGCCCCATGGAGGAGGCAAACACCTTGGCGTGGGCTCTGCCAGCCCTGGACAGCTCTGAGATGCTGTTGTCCAAGGGCCAGCTCTGGCCCTGGCCTTCTAGATTGTGGCTATTAATTTTTTAGCAGCAGGGAGCATCATTTACTTGCCCAGAATATTAATTTCTCGTGAAAAAGATCCATGATTACTTTATCTTGTTTTTAAATTCCAGGCACCTAAAGTTCACTTAAAGCCTGAACCTGAAGGGAGCTGATCCCAAGTCTTCAGCTGAAGTCCATAGACTGACACATGCTGGCATATGAGGGGAGGGGTGAAATCCTGACCCTCTTGAAATCAGTGACAAACTTGGTTTAAAGCAGTAGTAGGATTTTATCCTGAATATTATTCCCTACATGCATTCTTTTGTTTTAATGAACCCTGCTTGTTCCTGAAGATGGGCTACTTCCTAAGCTCTATTTATTTTTTGTACCTCTTTCAGCCAAAGCCCCATCATAGCTGAGACAGCCAAAGAGGGAGACACATGCCTACCTGTAAAATTTTCTCTTAAGAGGAATCTGCATTTGGCAAAGGAATAAGACCTTGCATTTATGCAAGTACTATAAGTGAGATTAATTACGTCTGATGTAATTTAAATTTCACAGTGAGGTCTGGAAACAAGCAGCTACTCATAACCTAATCAGTCAGTCAGGTGCTGTGCCTCACCCAGGAAGCCAAGCATCTTTTCCTGCAGAAATTCCTGTTCTGCTCTATTGCCTAGCTGTCTGTGCAATGTCTATTAAAAATGACTTGGGTTACAGATGGAATCTGTCTTGTTCCACTAGACACCATCATTGCTACACTTAAGCAGGTACTTCAGAACTAAAGTTAATGTTGTGGTGCAATGCATGAGAAATTTAATCGTGGGGCTTATTATGTGACACATAGCAAACAACACAGAACTTCAATGGGGTTGTAATCCTTTACTGAAGAGGGTATTTTTCTTTGTCTGATACAGCCCGCCAGCAATTTTCCAGGAACATCATCTACTGACATTTCTTTATCAGAAGAAACTCAGCCTCCATCTCAGTCCAGCTCCAGCTATGGTCTTCCCCCGAATGCTCCAGCCCTCTATACACCAACTTACTGCTTGCCTGGAGAAAAACCTCCACCATATGCACCATAGAACAAATAATTTATTTTAGTAGCTGTTAGGCTTTTATTTTGTTTTTAAGAAACTTCTGGGAACTGTGCTGTGCAGGCACTAGACTTCCCAAAGGAACCCAGCACAGAGTGTGTTACTGCCACTCCGCTTTTACCCACATCTCCCTGTGAGCAGGGCAGAGCCCTGGAAGTGTACGGGCAGGCACGTCACCACTCAGTTTGCCTGCAGTCACATGTACTTAGAACTTTATTGCTACCGTAAGCATGAGGTGTTTCCAAGTCAGTGCACTACAGGATAGATTTTCTTCAAGAGGAAAAGTGAAGAAAACACTCTGGATATGTGTTCTGCTTTCATAAACCAATATCGAGGGGTTGTAGCCTGTGTTGTCTGAGTGGGTAGCCAGGAGCTCTCCGAATCAATCATTTTGGGTAGTAAGAGTTTGTTTGCTTGTAGTATTTAATAACCATTCTGGTGAAAGTGTTGTACCAATAAAGTGTGGCAATTATTTTACAATAAAGTTCACTGTGTATGTTTATACCTAAGGCTGTGTCGGACAAAAACAAAACTAAAAACTAAAGGAAAACAAAAGAACAGAGGAAGAAGTACCCTACCAAACAGTTTCCTTGAATTTCAAGTTTCAGATAGAAAGTTTAATTCTATTGGGACTGTTTTAGCTGAACTTTGTGCCAGTCCAGTCTGCATAGTAAAATATCACGTTATTGCACTAAAAATGCCATTTCCAGATGAGTATTTTAGGCTGCAGTTCAGTGTCCAAATTAAATTCCTTTCTAGTCAAAAGAGCACCACAACCAAAACTATTTTAGGTTAAATGCCTCTTATTTATTTTTAAATTAATCCAAGACCTGATGCAGGCATTTTACAATGACTGAAACACAGTGAATGAAATGGCCTAATTCCTTTATTTATTTATTTATTTTCTCCAAAGGCTAAGCAACAATACCTTTGGCAGTGCCATTGACAGGAAAAAAGCCATGTACCTGTTGTCTGCACCCTGTCACCTCACTGTGCACCACATTAGCTGGGATTCCTTCTGGCACACACCTGCTGTATTTTGGAATAGGAGTACTTACAATGAGCATGAAAACCTCATGCATCCCTTCACTGCATTTCGCTCCTGCAGGAAGGGTGTTGGTGCTGCTTGCTCCATAGATTTTACAGTCTAGACAGCAATGAAGCTCTAGAAATTTACTGAAATGCCAAAGAGTAAAACAGGGAATGGAAGGTATTTCTCATTAACATTTTAAGCAGCTGCTCTGTATTATGAAGATATTGAAAAAACTATATAAACAAAACCAGCTTACTTAACAGTTTCCTTTGAAAGGAAGTGACACCATCAGACCTGCTTAGAATAGAACAAAGAATGATCATCCTTTTACATAATACTTTGCAACTTCCAAGAAATTTCTGTTAATTCATGTGTTGTACCTCTATGTATAAAAAGCAGATTCAGTACTAATACACATAAGAAGAGAGATTAATTTATATGGACCATAAAAGCCACCTGTTGTTCAGTTAAGTTTTTTCTGAGATGCAAAGTTTTAGGCCAGTGATCAGTGATGAGGTGCCTTATTTGTATCGTTGACAAGGTGAATTATGTGAACATGGCTGAGAGAAACAGAAGTCAGAGAAGAGACCATTGGTTTTGTTTTAAACATTAATTTAATGCATCCAAAATGCTTAGTTCTTGTGCAAATACGTGCTGTGAAAAGCACAGTCACTCTGATTATGAAATAAGTGAAGCTGCACATTTACTTCTTTTTACTTGCTATGAATACTACCAGGGGAATCACCTAGGTTCATTCTGGGGACTCAAAGTCCAGAACAGATTTGATCCCTTTGGGTCGAGCGCCTAGACTAACTGAACAAGGATGAAATCAATGTTTCTCTTGGGTTGAAGCAAGTGACTGAGAAGGAATGAAGGAATGCTTATTGCAGCTACCTCTTCCTCCAAACCTTTCTCAAGTGTGGTACTGCTGTAGGGTATTAAAAAAATTCACCTTTACACAAAAGAGACACCTCCCCCCACCACCTTCTGTCATTCTCCAGACTGAGAAATTCTGAGTTTCTCTTCTCAACCACATTGAGTCAGGGTGCATTGTGGTCTGTGCAAAATATCTTCACATACATGCACACATATGCAAAGTCCAGGAGCAATTTCTGCTCTGAATTAGAAAATTAAATGCTCTTGTACACATAACATTTAGTATGGAACTGCAGAGTACCATAATGTACCATAGGATTCACATTTCCAGGACCCAAAATAATTCTGGCCTCATAAATAGTGTCACTTACATTAACACAAAGGTCAGACATGTTTGTGATTCATTTATGCCATGTGATAGTTTTTTGGGAACTCCCACAGAGATTTTACAAAAATACCAGACATAAAACTATTTTGCTAGCATGCTTCATTTGAAAAGAACAAAGTAAAACAGGGTTTGTTTCATCTTCTTGGTTTAAAAATAGGTGGTTTCTGAGTCTGTACTTTTTTTCAGTAGAGTTACTCCAAGCCAAAAACATGGGAGATTGTTGTGGTTGAACCCCAGCTGGCAGCTCACTCCAGGCAGCTGCTCGCTCACTCACTCTCCCTTGCTGGGATTGGGGAAAGAGTCAGAAGGGTAAAAGTGAGGAACTCGTGGGTTGAGATAAAGACAGCTTAACAGGCAAAGCAAGAGCCGCACACACCAGCAAAGCAGAACGAGGAATTCATCCATCGCTTCCCGTGAGCAGGCAGGTGTTGAGCCATCTCCAGGAAAGCCGGGCAATGTCACGTGTAACGGTGATCTTGGGAAGACAAAGACGATCACTCTGAATGTCCCTCCCCTTCCCCTTTTGTCCCCCAGCTTTATATGCTGATCATGAGGCCATATGGTGTGGGATATGCCTGTGGTCACTTGGGATCAGCTGTCCCGGCTGTGTCCCCTCCCAACTCCTTGTGCAGCCCCAGCCCCCTCACTGATGGGTGGGGTAAGAAACAGAAAAGGTATTGACACTGTGCAAGCCCTGCTCAGCAATGGCTAAAACCTCCGAGAGTTATCAACATTGTTTCCAGCACACACGAAAGCTACAGCCCCATCCTGGCTGCTGCGAAGAACATTAACCAGAATAAGCACAGAGCTGTATTTTGGTAAAGGACTAAAATAACCATGATAAACATACAGAAAGTGAAACACTGCAGTGTGGACGTTCTATTAAATAGGGCATCTTCAGGATTTCCAGCTCTTACTGAAGATACTAATCTAATCTTTCCTGGGTACTCCATCAAATCACAAATTGATCCAGAATCATCAGCTGTAACATAAAGCACTTTCAGAAACAACATGATTTCCCTTGCTCAATTAAAAAAAGCAAAACCATAGAATTACTCCTGGGTTTTCCTATCCATGCACAGTCTGCCAGTAAGTTATTACTGTCTAGTGGGAACTTTCCTTTCAAACTTGTGTCTGGTCAGACCTGACAGCAGTCCTTCTCCAAGTATAAATGAGTAGGTTGGTTGAAAGTGATAAAGTTCTGTTCTTTTCTGCCCTGCTGCATTACTGCTGATTGATTTGCTCATGATAAGAAGCTATGATGCCATGTCTAATGGCTAATAGAGTGCCTTCCTCTTCTCTGCTAAATAAAGCAGGGATCCTTGACAGAAAATATGCTTGGAATAGTCTTCCCCCTCTTCCATCTTTTCCTCTGGGACAGTTGTGTCTTCACAGTTTGGTCACATATGTTGCCACACATGCGGATTATGAGACTAATGTGTCATCTCCTTATCTGCTTAGGGAAAACATAACGTGACTGGCCAAGAATAATTTATAAAAGACCTTGTAGAATTAGACCTTTTTCACGTTAATCCTCTGAAGGATGGTGTAACCTTAGCTACCCAGTACTTAGATTTTGCACCACAGCATATACCAATAGTACTCAGTTTATTAGTTTGATGCAAGACAAGGACAAAATAAAACAAGATTTAAGTGATTCAAGGCAGGCTAGGCAAAGCCCATCCCAGCTTCAGAAGGATAGCTGAAAAGCTGAACACAGTTTACGGCTCTACAACCTCTCCTGCATAAACCCCCACGGATATTCTCACCTCATGCTGTTCAGCCTGGCTAACTCTCACAGCTCAAGCCTCTCTGCTCCCACTAGGCTCACAGTGAATGAGCCAACCTAAAAATGTAGCAGCAAAAATATGTCATCACCAGATAATATTCCCCAATTCTCAACACCTCATCATTTGCTCCAGCAGCTATTGACAGAAAAGCCATATGGCTTTCAACTTACTGAGTCTTTTCTTCTAAATGTTTCCTGCTGACCCAACTTGGCTTTCCATTTTCTGTTGACCAAGAGTTTTTCTAAAGGTCACAACTGAGTCTTTTCTGTGGTATCAGAAAGAGAAACTCTAGCAATAAGAATAGCAGCCACCATTTGCTCTGCAGCTGAGAAGATATGAAATACTGATGTAAGCACATAAACCCCCCACCCCCCCAAAAAANGTAACCTCCATATCAGGCACAGTCTGAGTCATTGTGTCCAAATACCAGAATAGAGAATAATCTCAGTACAGGTAAATTAAAAACTTGTATGTAAATATTTTATTATCTCGTATTTTGCAAATCAGAAAGCAGTGTTTGGTAATAAAAAATAATACAGAATTATTATTTTTCTTCCAGTCCAGACTCATATATTACCAGGTTTCCCACATTACAGATGAAACTGTCTCTTACAGTCTAAAGATAGCATTCACTTTCAGTATATTCTGTACTTTTGACTTATTTAATATTAGTCTTCTGAACTATTTACAAATATATTACAACCTTTAAACCTCAAAGCAAAGAGTATTTCAATAATCAATCTGACATAAGGATCAGTAGCTTCTACATAACTTCAGTGTTTAAGAGAAACTATACACGCAGTGCGGTAGATCTGAATAATTTATATCTTTTAAAAAAAGAAAAGCATTGAAAGTTTCTGAGTATAAAACTTTCGCATTGCAGTGGTACCTACTGACCCTCCTCGACTGGAGGACAGGAATGTGAGGTGATGTCATTGTGCTTGTAGAGAGCCTCATCTAAGTCCAGCGCCGTGTTGCTCAGCTTGAGGGTCATGCAGCCGTGGTAGGACGCGGTGACCGGAGTGGAAGTGACAGGAACGTCTATCAGAAAGGGGAGATAAATATCTCTGACAGCTGCTTTTAAATAAATACCTGCCCTACCTAGGCTCAGATAGCTATCACTTCAACGAATTCAAGCTCACCTCTTTCCATGCTAGGGTTTCTACCTCCCCCTGCCCCTCTCGCCAGAAGGCAAGAGCACAATCCCAGACGTGAGGAAAACACCATCTGTTCTGGTGCTCAAAAGCCCTTCTCCCAGGCTGAACCCTTCCTCAGCTGCTCTGTGTCTCTGCAAGGCCTCCAGACCTGATGAAACCATGAAACCTTGTGCTGCACAGCAGCAAGGCTTCACTGCAGTGGCACAATGTGCTCACACGGTTTTCCAGCCCCATATTTCCCCCTCACACACCTCTAAACCCTCTGCTTTGTCATTGGTGAAGAGGTTAGACCTTCCTCTAATGCTCTTTCTCTTCAAAAGAGCTTCCAAAAGATTATAGGAAGAACTTTATGACAGGAAAGCATTTCCTGTATGCAGCCTCTACCATTTGCTGGACTCATCTTTACCATGACTTTGCTGTGTATAAGCACAGGGAAGTTGCTGGCCTTCATCAGCAAGGTGCTGGAATGCATCAGTTGAATTGGTCAGACTAATGAGACTAATTTTTACTGTGGAGATCCACCGGTGACATTCTTTTAATCAGTTTACCAGAGGCAGAAAACAGATAGCAAGGAAGAAGACACTAAACACAATCCAATAGACTAGAGGAAATTAGTCAGTCTTAGTACTAACTTCTGTGATGTCATACATACTTTCGATTGTAAACAAACAAAAAACGCCACACAGTAACATAAAGACAAGAAAATCTACATGAGCTGTGTCCTCTACCTTTCCCCGAAGGTCATTAGTTTATTTATAACCCAAAGCTGACCCAATCAAACTGGTTGTGCAATGGAAAATAATGAACGTCTCAAAGAATATTTAACTTCACAGTGATTCAAGTAGCTAAATAAACCGTTTATCTTTACATCGAAGCAAGGACAACTTGAACAATAGGTTGTCCTGTTGACCCAAGATTATATGAAATTTAAAGTGTTCTGCCTGGAGATATGTGGGGCTGATGTGATCAGACACAGCTCAGACGGTATCTAGGACTGGGTGGAAGAGAGAACACTTGTGGGAGAGCGGTAAGCCACTAAGAAATACTATAAATCTTTTCAGCTTCCTGGCTGAGAAGTACCATTGCTCGGCAGTTGCTTTAACTAATGATGTTACCTACTTCTTATTCCTCCCCATTTACCGAAGTTTATCTGCAAAATCTGCTTAAAAGAATGCAGCATCTCTGCTGTAATTCTCACGTGAACGTAAGCTACATTTTGAGTCAGAAGAAGCTGAAGTTGTGGCTTAACAACCTGACGACTCGTCTAAGGAATCAAGGAGATTGCTGTTACATGTGCCACAGGGCGGGCTGACTGAGAGACAGCGTGGGCTTTCAGATGGATTTGTATGAGATTAAAAAAAAAAATTATTTTTCTTTGTGTTGTAGTGGTAAATCACGTGAAATATTTCATTTTCTGTTATGACTAGAAATGGATCTGTCAGAAAAGTGGTCATTGTGGGAAACACAAGAAAAGGTAGAAAGATTTTTAGGAATGAGAAATAAAAGCAGGTTTCAGAAAGAAGGCAGAAGAGTTTAGGATTAGCTTTGCCTGTGAAAGACTTCAAGAAGATACAATTATATATTAAGCAAGGACATTAAAACAATGGTTAGAGTTTCTAGGTTTGGCTGAGATAGCTTTTAGAGTTGCAAAAATATGTTTAACAAGATAGATAAAGTTAAGCTTAATAATGGAATACTGTGCATTGTTATCTAAGGTACAAACAAGCAAGTATTGTGTATAACAGGTGTACGTGCGCTAACGAGGATTGCTTAAAGACAGTTGTCTATAACTTTTAAAAGTATGCTATTGGCTGAAAAGCTTTTAAGAATGCTTTGTAGTCCGGAAATCTCCGGAATGCCTACGACAATGCGAGCTTGTAACATCTCCTGTGTCTCAACTCCGTATGTGAAACTGATAAAATAATAAAAAAGCTCCTGGAGCGTCTGTCCTGGCTCCCCGTCCTGTTTGAACCTGCCAACAGTCATGGTAAGATTTGGAAGCCTAGTTTAAAGGTTCCTTCACCTGGTGGAATGCGTATTTCCTGAAAAAACACCTATGCATCACATAAATTACATCACTTAGGATTTAAGAGAACTGAAAAGCCTAAAGAAAATGTAAAAAATCCCTACACAGTATTTCTTCCACATCTGCAATATTAACTGTGCTTAGGATCAGACATATTACATATTTGGACCCAGAATTCTTTCTTTATTTGTGGCAATGGAATAAAGACGTGAAGTTTGACCACTATACTGTTTTTTCCACAGGGTATGGAAGCACGGAAAAACCAAAAACTACGTAATGTTTTCAAAATCTGAATGAGCCAAGCTCACTTATATCTGACCATTCGGTATTGTTACTTAACCCAGAGTGATTAATCCAGCTGAAGTGCTGAAATGTTTATTTGCTTGGCAAATAACAGGGTTTCTCATGCAAGCGCTGGTTTCCTCTCAATGGCAAAAGCAGAGCACTGGCAGAAATTCCCGTTGCTAAGCACAACAGATCAAAGAGGGGATAGTGGCTAAACCTACAGCAGCCAGCTGAGTCTGAACTGCCACAGCCATGGTATCTCACATTTAGCTCTGGCAAATCAAAAAAGGTGCTGCACCCAGCACAGGTAGTCTAAGCAAACCATAGAGAACTTGGGACTGTGATGGAATGGGATGATTATCTGAGCTGTGGAAGTCTCTGCTGTACATCTGAGAGCTACTTAAAAGAAAGTAGGCAACCCTCTTGCCTGTGCAACGGCCAGCTTGGATAGTTCAGTCTGAGACTGGAAAATGCCACGTTTGGGATTCCAGCCTTGTTCCTGCCAGTGTGTGAACACCCAGAGTACGTGGCCTCCCCCTTTCAGGTGTGACTGGGAGCCATTTGCATCATCAGCATAAATCCTCTGTAAACTCTTGCTCATCATGGGGACAGCCTCACCATGTGTCCTAGTACATGTGGCACCTCAGCCACCCTGTTCCAGCCTGACTGCTTCAGCACCTACCAGGAGGCCAACATTTGTGCCTCTCCCTTGCTTGGGCAAGTAAGGGCAAGACTTTGCTTAGCTGCTGGCATCACATGCATCAGAAACACAAGTGTTTCCTTAATAGCATTCCTCAGCATAAGGGACAGATAAACCTGTTCAGTCAGAACAAGAAACAAACTCCCAAACTTGGCCAAAATTCACAATTCAGATGAAAGTTTGATCTTACAGGTTCAGAACAGAGGAGCAAACTGACCTCCCAGAAGAAACCCTGTTGTTGCTGAAAAGCCAGAGGAACTATAAATGGTGTTAACCCCTTGGTTGTGCCCTACATGCCTTCTGCTGGGAGGCAGTCAATTAACTGTGTCATGGTGTGATCAGTTCAAAGAGACCATCAGCCAAGGAGAATCACCACACTGGGCTTCCCAAGGTTCAGGCAAAACAACTCAAGTCCCTAGTACTCCTATCAAGGAGTGCTCCCATGGGTTCATTACATTAATGAAACACTGCAGGAACCTGCAGTCCAGCTCCTATGGATTTTACCAGGTTTAAGATAATAACCCAGCTTATAGCTATCCTTCAGATAAATCATTCCTATTGTTGAACAAGCAAAACCTCCTCTTTCTATTTTTGCCTCCAGCTGTCCTCAGGACACAATCATTCAAGGAGAGTGCAACCCCATATCTGTTATGTGCCCGCACTGCAGACAAAGCCTGCTCAAGCAGAAACAGGAGTCTCACAGCTTGAACAGAAACAGTTTTCCTGACTCCCAGCTCAGCAAGGTGGTCCATGGTATAAAACTGGAGACTCACCTGGCAATCCTCCCACATATGTCTTCGTTGACTGCAAAGAGCTCTCCAAGATGGACAGACTGTCCTCCAACTCAGGAATGCTTAGTTCACTCTCTCCTGCTACCCCATCTACCCTCAGGGATAAGTGATCTTTCTTGAGGAGGATGTCTATAGAGTGTTCCTTCTTATCACAGAGATTTATTGCCAGTCTGGACACAACTGTGTTCTCCAAGGCCACGATGATAAACTGAACAGCAGGGGAAAGAAAGAAAAATAGGTAGTGAGCAGAAAAATACCTAGCCACACTTACCAGTACCAGGATGACCCCAGTGTCATTTTTGGCCTTTATTATAAATATTTTTCAGATCCTCCAGAGAATTAAGATTATTACTATTGCTGATTGTATTCTGAGCTCATTTGCATAGATGAAAAACCAGTGAATCAGTGTGACTAATTCTTGAAACCGTGTTTCCTCAGAGAGAGTTCTTAGTGGGTCTTGCAGAAGTCATTATATTGCACTGGAACCAAACCGACTGGAGCTGCTGTACTATAAATGAAAATTGGCTCATGGGATTTAGTGAAATCCTTCCTGGTTTACCCTTTTGGAATGCCAGAATCTAGCCATCTATTATGAATGCCATTAAATAGTAGCTTCAACACTCCACCATAACTGGCCTTTCCCAGCACCTTTCCCACACCTAAAGCCTGTCTCTTGGCTACTTCGGGACAGTTACTGATAAGCAAGAATGGAAATCCCTGGTTTATGGCACTAAACGGTTTCTGTGCCAGAAAAAAAAAAAGTATGCCTGCATTCAAGAGAGCAGTTCCATCTTTTACCTAGGCCACATTTGCAAAGAGCTCCCTATTAGCATCTGACACACACCTGTAACAGGCAGAACTTTGGTGTCAGGCAAGCACTCGTTGTTTCAGACCAGGCTCTGAACAGGTGGGACAAATAAGGAGGCAGGCAGCAAACCTGTCAACTATTTTTGAAAATGACTTCCACTTACCAGGAAACAGCAAGGAAACTTCTCTACAAAAATACTTGTTTGTACCTGTTGTTTCAGTTTCTTTGTGGAGTGATAGTCAATGAGAGATAGTGATAGAGGGACAGATGCTTCTTCTGTAACTAGGGCGAACAGCACACCAGTATCTGTTGCTGGTTGAATTAGAGCATTTACTTCAATTTCCCAATTTGTCTTGGTTTCATTTCCAGAAGAAGGTTGCACTACAGAAAAAGAAATGCATAGGACAATGTGTCAAATGAGTAAGCTGTTCAGTTTCTCCCTGGAGAAGAGCATAGGCAGATGAGCATCTGGAGAGACTGCCACCTTTCTTTTATTCAAAAAAATATCATTTCAAAGCACCTGAACATAAAATTGGACAAGAAAATGGCATCAGTTTCTTCTTGCTTATGCATCAGTTTCTTCTTGCTTATGCATTCTTCTGCTTTTCAGAATGTCAAAGGATAACATTAAGCTTTTTTTATCACAGAGTTAGTAAAATTCTCATGGCTGCCAGTCTGACACATTCAAAGAATTGGTGCAAGGTAGGTCAATCAAAAACCAATTTTTGAACCAGTCTGCCCAAAGATCATTGAGACATCTAAGTTGAAATTTGACATGCAGGAAACATTTCTGTGAAAGCCTGTACTGAACTCAAAAATTATATAAGCATACTACACTCATCACCTACTCAAACTCTTCCTGATCACCAACCTCTCAGAAGTGTGACATGTTTTATTTCACCTGCTGAACCCTGAATTAAACTTTCTGGTATTTTCTTACTGCCTCAGTGCCCTTGGATTTAAAAGGTAATGCAGGCTGCAAAGAAACATCTCAATCCTGCTCCTGCAACCTCCCTTCACAGGAGTATTAGCTTTACTAGTTCACCACATCTTGGAGAATAATTGTTTGAAAAACAATGCAGGTGCGGAGGCCTTATCTCAGCTGAGTGCTGTCATCTGCACTTCATTTGCACTTTAGATGCTGCCTTGTCTTTACTTTGCAACGTTTGAATCCATGTGCTAAGTAATGCAACAGACACCTGGTACTCCCTAATTTACAGTGGCACAGCAGAAAATCTATATAATGCTGAAGAGATGGCTCCTGCAGGGTAGGACTTAATCACCACACTGAAATAGATGGTCAGCATTTGTGTGGGTTCAGAAATACTGATAGTTGATTACACAGATAAGCAAACTGTAATCCAGAACACTAAAAGGTGCCTTTCTGAGTGCTACATTAAGATGGACAAGTTTGGTTTGAAACTTGTTATTACTGTAATGCCAATTTCATTGGTTTCTATTAGAGATATGCTTAGTGCATTTGTCCCAAGTGTAAGTAATGATATCCCATGATTAAAAGTGAATTTAAGACAATACACAATATTAATCTTTCTGTCTATCATAAACTCAAGATACAGCAGTATGGCTTGCAGGTCTCCCAGCTGAGCAGAAAACAATGGTAAGGACTGGAAGCAGAAGCACCTAAGCTGCTGACAGAGAGATGTAAAGCCTCTAAGGCTGAGGATGAGCTGGAGCCAGTCTGGGTGTGAAATGCATTACTGGAGCTACACAGAAAGAACCTAATCCATGCTGGGCATATTTTCACTGGCTCGAAATATCACATATAGGCCTTCCTTCACTATGAACCACAAGTTTAATCTTTTCTGCATCAATCAACAGTGAGTCTGGCATACATCTAAGTTTTACACTGTTTATTAACCAGGTGTGGTTAACAGCAGGACAACAGGTCAGAAATAAAAAAACCCAGCCTACTTACTGTAAGTAAGATTAAACACGGCAAAACCTCGGCCGGGATAGAAAGACCCTCGTCCTGCTACAGCAAAACACTGCATCTTTTCATTCATCTTTATGGTCTCCTGGATAGAGGTGTCCTCCCCATTCAGCCAGTTCCACGCCCGCATGCAGCCATCCAGCCGAGGGTTTATCTAGGAGGATAAAGCAGTATCTTATGCCTCAAACTATTGTTCAGTGAAGAAGAATTGGGTGGAAAGGAATACTGAGTTATATTACGATACTAAACAGTAGAAATAATTTTGACGTGTTACGCACATACAAACCAATAGGCAGCAACCCCAATCCTGCAACCCCAAGCATGTGAGTGGTCAGTATTCCCCAGGAAACTCCCCTGAGCTCAGCTTGTCTCCACAGGACAGAAGGGCACTAGCTAGTGCAGGTGCTGATTTGGTTGTATTGATTCTGTAAGTTCCTCTATGTGTTGCCCTTCATTAAAATTTCTAAAGCTCTGTAGCCAAAGCTCTGTAGTTCTGCACTGCAGATGCTGGAAGCTAACTTGAGGCTGAAAATCCCAATCCTTTTTGTCATTGCAAACAGCCTGAGTGACACACAAGACAGACATTGGTCCTGATCATGGTATAAGTTTCTGGGTTCTGGCTCAGGGAGGGGTGCCTGCATCACAAGATAGGCACACCACTCTGTACACACCTTATTCCTTCCAGCTTCTAGTTAGGCCATCCTAACATCAAGCATTAAACATCAGCAATACCAAACATCAGCATTAAAATGTGAGTCAGTATGTAAAGAGCAGGCTCCTTGCAAATAAATCAGCTCTAAATCAGCACAACTACCCCCAGTTAACTGAAGGAGAGAAAGAATTAAGTGTCTGAGCCAGGATAAAAACCTGAGGAGTTTCTGGCTCTCAATCCTAGATTCTGACTACACCTTGAGCTTACTCTTTCCAACATGCAGTGGCCCTGAATGACTTCTTGTGAGGCACAGGAGCTGCACTCCCAGTCACAGACCCACAAGCTTGTCACCTCATTTAGGAATAAAGAGATGCAAATTTGGGTTTCAAGGTGCCAACTCTGTTTGTGGTGGATATTCAAACCAGCCTGAGCAGCAGCTATTCCAGAAACACAGCAATCATCCGGTCTCACCCAAGGAGTGCCTTAACTTTTATTCATATGCTGTATCTACTTCAATTAGGAGGAAATAAAGAAAAATAAGCTTCTGTTTTTCCTTGGGTCTCACTAAAATGAAACAGCAAACACAAGCAGCAAATTGTGATACGTTATATGTGAAGCACAAACTTTGGTTGCAACACAAAAGGTGTCCCAGATGTTGGTTCCAGATGTAGTAGGCACAGTGGCACCTTCACACAGCAGTGTGCCCAACGACCCCACCCCCGGGCCACTCACGCTCTCCAAGCCAGCGTGACCACTGTGAATTCTGTCATGTGCTCCAGTTTTGCTGTGCCCTAACTCTGCAGGTAGGATACATCTCTCCCAAACTTACCAGGCAAAAAATCTGGAGTCTCAACTTTGCTACTGGCTGAGGCTCCTGCTATAGTCAATGGACAGAAAGCTGTAAGCAGAAAATGATAATTCCACCTGTTTCAGGGCAGGTTGAACTGCTGTCAGGAAAGACCGACACTACCCCAAGAGAAGATGAAATCAAGCTGTTCAGGCATGCAAAGGAACACGAGTGATCTTGCCATACTTACTGGTAGAATAAGGTCCTTGGTTTTGAAAGGAATGCCTCCTACTGTCAAATTCAGCTGATACACTCCCTTGTCTAGAGTAAACAGGTCCCCTGAGACAGCTATTTTCATAACAGCATCCCTGTTGACCTTTATAATCAAATTTCTTTCGAGTTCCTCAACAGAGATCTGAAAAAGTACAATTCCATATTGAATAATTCAGTATGAAAAGAACTTAGTATCTCCAGCCTCAGATACAGGACAGACCCTGGTGAAATCCCCAAGACAAAGAAATATTTTCCGTCCCCAAACCTCTTTGTTGACCTTTTAAGCTACATTCCACCCTGATATGTAAACCTCTAGAAAGCAGTCTGTGGTTACCCTTATTGGTGAAGAGAGTCCAGCTGCTTCAAAACAGCTACAGAAAAATGTGAGTGGATTAACTACATGACTTTTGTAGGTTGCTTTATGCAAAATGTAAATGCAATAATGAGTTATTAATGAGAAACTTCCTATTGCAACTGCATGTGAAAGGAAAAGCTGGAAAGACAAACAAGAGGTCTTTTGTTGGATCAGTGGAAGACAACGCAGAAGCCTCCCAGACCCAGTCTTTGAAGACTGACCTCTGCAAAAAGCACAACAGATGATGTAATTTTTGAGAGGGTAACAAAAATCTGTAATAGGCAGTAACTTTTCTCCCAAAAAAGCATCTGCATGTCTCCGAAAATCTACTTCTAGGAAGATTCTATTACCACTGAAATTTCGAAAAAAGTCATCATTTTGATTATGACCAGGCTGCACAGAGAAGCACTATAAAGCTTCTGTGGAGGGAGAGAAGGTGAAGCCCAAAGCTGATGCACCACACTGCTGAACAGCAGCCAAGATTCTGCTGCCTTTGGACCTGGGTCCTGCTACCAACGGGGTGTTCTGTGGCTGCAGCAGAAGACAGTCCCAATCTTCCTGCAGAGAAGAAGAAAGGAACACACCTCCACTATTTCATTATCTTCTTTCCACTCTATGACAGATACTCCATCTACCCACTCTTCATCCATACAGCTCTGTTCCCTGAGACCCCAGATGCTGCTTCCATCAGTGAGCTGCTGTACAGAACCAGTTATCTACTTCAGAGAGTGTTTAGACATGTCCTTCCTTCTCCCTGCTAGCAGGCCAGGTTCTGAGCATCTTCCTCTCTGCATTTTGACTAGCTATCCCAAAATTGCTCTTATCAGCCATTCTGAGCTCTTGCTCTGTGGCTGTAACATAAAGGAGGACAGGGTTGAGCAGGTTTATACCTGGGCACACCCTTTGGATTGCAGTCCTCAGTAATGAAGATAAAGTGAATTTGATAGTTGAAAAGATTATTCACAGACTTTCCACTTCTCATGAACCTTTTTTCTTCTCTTGTGGATTCCAGTACAATCTGGTTTGTATTGCTAGAACACTGTTTACACCTGGTGTGTTGCTCTGTGCCATATCCTACAGGACATTAATTTCTTTGTCTGCAGCTTGCTTGTTTAAAGTAGGACCTACACCTCCAGACTGCATTCCATGGAGACACACAAGTCAGTCTCAAACAGGTTTTTTTTGGGTATTGGAAGGCCGTAAAGCCCATTCAGTGTGTGGGAACATAAACCCACAGGTCCTGGCAGCCAAGCCCAACCGGCTGAGCTACACAGGCTATGTAGCCAAAATCTCCCAGGGACACCTCTGCTCAGTGTCATGGTCACCGCTGCCCTAATGCTCCGGGGTATGGAGTGCCACAAGGAGCTGGCACAGACCATCTCCCGGCTCCTGGCACAGACAGTGGGCAGACGCAGAGCAAAAGGAATGGGGAAAAGCCGGCTGCAGCCAGTGCCCATACTGTGCTTCCTCTGTGAAGAAATCCTGCTACTTACAGGGCCACCAGAATTCAAGGCCTTCTAAAATTTTATTAGATTGTATAGCAAGTAATAACACAGAAATTAAAAAAAAAAAAAAATCTGAGTTCTTAGTTGCATCTGATCTTTAATATAAGCAAACCCAAGTCAGTGAAAACTTCCATAAGAGAAGGGGTTAATCCCTGTGGAAATTCTCAACAGATTCCAGTTTAGGAAATTACATTCTGCCTACTTTACAATGCCCCCTGGCATTTAAGCTCCTGCTTCTTATAGTCAAGGCTTAATTGCTGGTGCACCACCATCACCTACAAACCAAAAGGGGAAGCATTTCAGTAGTTAGCATCCTTCTCCAATTCCCCACTCTTGTGGATAGGAGAAGCTACTTGCTGCCTGCCACCATGATCCAGGGACATCCAGGAGGACAGTTCTCATAGCTGAGAACTCATATGGTTAGCCATTAGGGCAGCCAGCTTTGTGTTTTGGATTCATGCCCTGGATAGTTCGTAGCACATACCCAGCCTGTCCACTGTTTGCTGAAAAGGTGACAGAACTACAATCAGCCGCAGGGTTAAAGCCAAATACCAATCTTGTGATTGCTTAACTTTCAGCCCTGACATTTAACCTTGCAGGTAAGTTCTTATTTTTGCTAACCAGACTGTGTCCTCAGAGCAGTGCAAAACTGAACACTGAAAATAAGACAAAATGATGACTGTTTTTGGAAATGCAAAACAAACAGAAGGCAAGTGCATTCACTACTATCATAATTTCATACATGCCACTTCATCCAACTGGATTACACACAAATAACCATATTAAAAGTCTTTCCTGAGGCTAGCTTGTTTGTGTTTTCAGTGGTGGTTCAATACTCATTTCAAACTATCTTAGGAGGGATTAAAACCAGAGAAAATACCTAGGTAGAAATATTGGCCTGAAGTTTTGAAAATGCTATCGTATTTCCATTAAATTATGCAACTTTTGCTCAAGAGACGAGAACACTGCTGGCCCTTTTTCATACGTTTTGCTTTTAAATACCCATTGTTTTTCCATCTGCTGAAAGTTAAATAGTAAAATTGCTGTTTTCTAACAACCCTTATGAAGTTCTCTCCAGTATCCAAAGTCCTCTGGTTAAGATCTAACCAAAACTAGGGGCTTAATTCTGTGCATACTGAAGTCCAGATTAAAGCTCACAACTGCATTTGAGCCTGGACTGTGACCTCTGAAGATTGTTGGGGTTGTGCTTCAAAGAAAGTGAGGCTGCAAAGCAAACACAACTCTATGCTTAAAATGAAACATGTGGCTACACGCTTTATAATAGGAGACAGATAAAAAGAAATCCTTAAACAGGATTTCCTAAATTAAAAATCATGCCAGACAGAGAATAAAGGAGAAACGAGGGAGGGGATAAAATGTAGGAACATATTTATAGTTGTATCACTCAGCCATATAGATTAAATTGCATTTAGAGGTGTGTGGCACTAGATGCCAAGCAGAAGAGAGCCAAGTACCTCTAGGGTGAAAGCAAGAGATAAGAAAATACAGCAGAGAAAGGAGAAATCAATAGCCCCTCAGCAAACCAGGCAAGGTCCCAAGTCTCAAAGGTGTCAGCCATGAAGTCAAGAGACTAAAGGCTCCTTCCCCCTGGTGCTGTTCATCCATGGGTAAATCCTTCTGCTTTGGGGCAGTATCAGCACTGCACTCTTTCCCTTTGGGAGGCAGTCACCAGAGCTATGGCCATTGACCTGCTCCAGGCACACCTCCTGTGCCAGCACTGCATGAAGCTCTCTCCTCCACTCATGCCATGCTCTCTGTGCCTCTGGCACCTGCCCAGCCCTGCTCAGCCCACATGTAGGGAACACCCCTGGCTGCAGGGCCACCTCTGCCCCCACCCCATCAGCGTGGGTCCTGCCCACCTGCCCCACACAGCACCCACAGCTTGGGCTGTATTGTCCCAAAAAGCACTGGAGAAGGATTTCTGGGGGATTTACACAATCCCTCAGAAAATGCGCAGGGTGTGTTGCTGCAGCAACTCAGCCAGGCAATGTGTTGGTTAGGATGATACCTGGGGATAAGAGCCCCGACACTGATAACTGGCAGGAGACCAATAATTCTTGCCTAAACATGATACTTACTTTTATCACACTGCCTTCTCTCCCTGAAGAAAGAAAAGGCATTTCAGCTGTGTCCCGTCAAACTAATTGGGGTAGTTTGTAATTATCTCATAATGAGATCTGGCACTTAACAAGTAGGTTAGCTCCTGTGTTAAATGAATTAGCTTGGTAAGTGCTGATTTTTGTGACTCCCAAGTCACCCCAGTGGCACCCACTCTGCTTTTCACATCTTCTGTCACCATCCTCTCTTTGCAGGCAATTACAGTTTTCGTATTTCAAATTAGCAGAACAACTCTTACCATAAACTTCAGTAAGAACTGACTTGAAGATATTCCTATATGTAAAGATACAGCATGTCACACATTTTATCTACAGCTTCACTGAACCTCTACAGTTCTCCACTTGGAATCTAAAATTGTTTCACTGACACAAAAGAAACTGAACTAAACATCACCTCATCTGCTGACAAGACTACCAAATGTCAGTAGTTGATAGTGAATGTATTCAAGGATTTCTTTATTTATTAATTAGAAAAAAATTTTTTCCCACCTTGCTTATTTCCTTACTGTGTAATTTTTAGCTTTTATATACTAAAAAATGTAAACCAGAAAATGATTCACAGTTACCAGTATCTGCATTTGTCTCATATGTGAGTTAGCTGAGAACTTCCCACCCACTCCTCAAGAGGCACATCAACTTGAAAGTTAAAAGAACTAATTAAGAAAGAAAAAAATGAAAGGAGAGGAAAAGGCAGAAGTGTGAAAGCATGTATAAACTGCTCATCTAGTGTAGATCATACTGCAGAATCCTGTCACAAATGGTAACAACTGCAACGCTCCCAAAATCACCACTTGATGTTCTGTGAGAGTGCCAAGAGGAACGCGAATCCTGACAATCTCATGAGATTACTGGGATTATGGTATCAGTAAACAGATTCTTTAGGGGTTACAGTGGTAGTGCTGGGTTGACAGTTGGGCTTGATGATTTTAGACGTCTCTTCCAACCTTGATGATTCTATGATTCTATAATGGACCCCAATATCTTTACAAGGGAAATGGTCTATTTTGTATATAACACGGGCCTGAAGACTTTAGAAAAAGGATGCTGTAGCATAAGAGATTTGTCAAGGCCTCAGACAATCTGAGCCCTGTGTCTAAACAAATGAACGAATAAACAAAAGCAACTACATACCCCACACACACTTGGAAACTTTCTTAAAAGAACAGATAGGGAGTTCCTTCCCTCTTACTCACTCCCAGCCCTCACCCAGAGGGCATCTTCTTGAACTGACCTGAAGTCATCTTAGCCCTACTGCATCTCAAAGGAACTGTTTGTGCAAGTGGTTGCTCTGGTTGTGCAAATTAGAGATGCAGTCTATATTACAATGGATATAAAGTATAATTCGACTTGTTAGGAAAAATATCCCATTCTCACCTTAGAACGTATAACATACTGGCATGCATTTAATGGATTGATAGGTTGGAAAAGCATTTTCCCAAGAATACACAAGGTCTATCTGCACTTGACAAGTACATCCCAAACAAGCCCAGAAGGAGTAAGGCCTCAGCAGGGCTCTGGGCTCACCGTTTGCCACATGCCATGGTTGATAAGTGGTCCGGTGCTGGTCACGCGGCCGATTCCGTTGTATTTCAGCTGCAGCTCTAGCCATCCTTTGCGCAAAGCCAAGACTATCCATGTGCTGTCTTGATGGCCTCCAGCAAAGAAAAGGATACCTTCAGGATCAAAGGTTCTAAAGTCGAACTCAGCCACAAGTCTGACCGCACAGGTGCCAAGAAATAAATTAGTTATGCAGAGTTCAAAAACCACAGAGTATTTTCCATACAGATAGCATCAATTCTAGCAGCTATAAAGCTCTGTTAAAACATACTAGCTTTTAATGCCCTCCTGAAAGCCTTAAGATGTGAATACAGCTTTTAAAATATCATCAAGAATAAAGAATACAATACTAGATTTCAGTAATTATCCTAACAGCTCTGTGGTCAAGGCTGCCTTTCTCAATTACTGGTTTGGATAATGTTTAGCCTTACAGGAGTTCATAATCCAAGCAACTAATGATGACTGTAAGGTCAATTATTATTGTAACAACTCCCTGGCATGCATCAAAGCCACTCAGAGCATTTGACTGTCATTCTAAATTGTCCTCACCTCGTCAGTTGTTTCCTTTTGAAGCGCAGCCTGATAACAGGAGTGCCGCTGAACATCCTCCCCAGGTGCAAGGATTTAATACTCCTTCCAACAGCAAAAGGCACACATGGTATGATGTTCTATAATCAAAATATATCTCTGAGTGCTTATTCTCCTCACACAGCAGAAACAGAATCAGAGAGTGCTGTAAAGTAAAGGTCTGTTCTGCAGCTACAGCAATGAATGCTGACATACCTCACATGTATTCATGTCATGGGAAAGTTTCACTCCCCCTCTGCCGTCACAGTGACAGGTGTAACTCCCTGGCGAGTTGACACAGGTCTGTTCACAGAGCTTTTCTTCACATTCATCTATATCTACACAAAACCGTGATGAAGAGAGACAAAAACACTGAGTTTGTTTAAACATGAACCATCTCGGTCTAAAAAAGCATTTTTAGTGCTGTTTTGTAGCACCTTACACTTGAGCATGCCCAAGTGCTCTGTGGCCTGTGCCATATCTTTACAAGAGAGAAGAGTTAAAATCAGCAGCTGCACAAAGGGAGGAGCTGTTGACTCCCTTGAAGGCAGGGAGGCCCTGCAGAGAGACCTCAACAAATTAGAGGGCTGGGCAATCACCAACTGTATGAAGTTCAACAAGGGAAAGTGCTGGATTGTGCACTTGGGATGGGGCAACCCTGGACGTATAGACTGGGGAATAAGAGGCTGGAGAGCAGTGCCATGGAAAGGCACCTGGGGGTCGTGGTGGATGGCAAGCTGAACATGAGCCAGCAGTGCCCTGGCAGCCAGGAGGGCCAACCCTGTCCTGGGGGGCATCAGGCACAGCATCGCCAGCCGGGCAAGGGAGGGGATTGTCCCGCTCTGCTCTGCACTGGGGCGGCCTCACCTCGAGTGCTGGGGGCAGGTCTGGGTGCCACAATATAAAAAAGACATTAAACTATTGGAAAGCATCCAAAGAAGGGCCACAAGGGTGGTGAAGAGCCTTGAGGGGAAGCCGTGTGAGGAGCAGCTGAGGTCACTTGGTCTGTTCAGCCTGGAGAAGAGGAGACTGAGGGGAGACCTCATTGCAGTTACAACTTCCCCGTGAGCTGAATAGGAGGGAGAGGCACTGATCTCTTCTCTCTGGTGACCAGTGACAGTATCCAAGGGAATGGCCCGAAGTTATGTCAGGAGAGGTTTAGGGTGGATATTAGAAAAAGGTTCTTCACCCAGAGGGTGGTTGGGCACTGGAACAGGCTCCCCAGGGAAGCAGTCACAGCACCAAGCCTGACAGAGTTCAAGAAGCGTTTGGACAATGGTCTTGGGCACATGATGTGACCCTTGGGGATGGTCCTGTGCAGGGCTGGGAGCTAGACTATATCCTTGGATCCTTGTGGGTCCCTTCCAACTCAGCTTATTCTGTGAAATCTATTTTCACAGACAGATTCCAGCTGCCCAAAGATACATAGCAAGTCAGTGGGAAGGCTGGAAGCAGAACTCAACTACTTGTCTGCTGGAGCAGAGCCCTGGGCTTTAAACTTCTAGACAAGACTTCCTCCCTTCCAGGCCCCTTCTGCTATGCCTGTACTGACTGGCTTCTGCTCTTTGCAGCCAGGGACTGCAAATAAAACCTGAATTTCTCATTCACTGTTTTCTTTTTTTCTTCAGCTGTTTTTTATCTTCTTCACAAACAAATGCCGGAAAGCAAATTGTGACAGCCCACAGGGATCTCTTCAGGCAGAGTTTAACACTTAACGCCCAGCAGGACTGGTTGGAGTGTGATTTTAGTCATTACATTAACTTAGACAAAAGGCAAGCAACAATGCTGGTTTTGGAATACTTTCAAAACTTACTGTGTTGAGAAAGCTTGCGGCAGTGTTGCCAGCAGAACTGTGCCTGATTCCAGTACATTTTAAGTTCCTAGTTCAGTGTAATACCACATGAGAGGTTTTGAAAAAACCAGCTACTGCTTTGTAACTTTTCTTGTCCTATAAAGAGAGACAGCAACATGCACAGATGCTTCTGAGCTTTCACCAGATCTTGCACTTGTCGAAAGTTCAAGAAACCTCACTATTCTGCCTCGTACAGCTCGATTCAAGTCATCAAAGATGACTGCAAACTCAGTGAACTCAAAGATGACAGCTAGCTCTATGAACTCAAAGGTGACTGCAAACTGCAAACTCACTCCAAACTAGGGAAAGGGAACAGAACTCCAGTATGTAAGCAAGATTAAAAAAATGTAAAAAATTTTTACTGAAGCCTGAAATTAAATTTCTGGAGTTCTACAGATTGAAATTATATAATAAATGCTAACATATTTCTTGAGCTTACCCTGACAAGTTTTTTTCACGTCATCATACTTGTAGCCTGCATCGCAAAGACATTCATACGAGCTTATTAAATTTTTACAGTGAGCTTCTCCACAGATGTCTGCTGATGCTGTGCATTCATCTATGTCTGCAAAAGAAGCAATTAAACAACACAACTTCAGAGGAGTATAATCACTTCACTGTTCACACACTGGAGTGAGCTTAGGGCAAGGAGATGCCTATGTAATTTTGGAAACTGAAAAAAACAGTATCTTTAAGAATCTACTTTTAGGGTTAGCAAGCTATAAGAAGTGACTTCAGGCTTCAAAAATCAGTTGGTCTTTTTTAGCTTAAGCCATTAACCACTATTGGAAAAAAACTATGCAAAGTGAACCAGGAGAAAAAGGAGAAAAACTGTAAAACAAAACAACTGCCGCAAAACCAAAAAGCCCCACTCTCCCCACTCAGGGGGGCTGAAACTGCGAGTTAAAAAAACCAACAGGCAGAAACTTAGGAGCAGCAGCATGAATTTTACCAAAACATTGAAGGAACACTCAGCCTGTGTCACTTCACAGATTTCTGTTCTGTGTCCTCAGACAGGCAAACAATAACTTTTCATACATTTACAAAACTAAGATCTAAATCTGCTGGTCTGTAGTGGCAAAGGAGAATTGAAGCAGCCCAATTTGTCACAGAGAACAAGCCATGCCAGAGAGATGTGGGGTTTCACCATAAGGGCAGGCAATGAACTGGAACTGTAAGTCCATAAAAAAACCTGACTGTTTTGCTCACATGTTAACTAACACCCTGCAGAATCCTGGTGCTGACAAAACATTTGCAGTATACTGAAAGTTTAATATTTACTTTTGCTTTCTAGTATGTGTTGAAACTACAATTACACATTACTCTTGTTGATTTTCCCACGTATGAGTGAACTGGCCAAGTATCCTGTGTAGCTTAGTCTACAAATCAAGACAAGAGGGAACTTCCGTGTGTGTGCCCATGGTGACAGGAATAAGCATGAAAAAAAGCCAAAATGCAATGATAAATCTGAGCTATCAATAACCACACCTGACAGTAATCGCAGCAGCTGGAAGGTCACACGTTGAAGCTACAGAATGCTTATGTAGTAGTGCTCACAGTGCTCTAGGAGACAGTAGTAGGGTGTGAAACAAATGTACACACACAGGAAAACAAGCACATTTGTGAGCCCCTCGCCATTCACCTGTCCATGCTGACTGGCACCAGAGGCCAATTCAAAAGTGAAGTTGGCTCTTCTAAGTTGCTGCTCCCGTTAGGAAGGGATACCATGTAATCTATACAGTCATCACTTTTTAGCGTGGAAGTCACATAGAAATAGAACCTTGCTCTTTTTCTTTTTGCTGGTAGCATTAATAAATTGTTCAGACCAGGTATGCAAATTGTTTAGAAATATGTCATCACATCCATCTTGAAGAGGTATATACCTGTTTTTTCATGAGATGTACATAATTTTAACAGCCACCTGTTATTGAGTTACTGAGTCTCTGTCTCAGCATGCAGTTTCTTAACACTTTTAAAATCTCAGTTGCTTAAGTTTTGGTTATGTAAATTCATTCTGCAGTTTCAATCAGAAACTTCAGGTCCTCACTTTCTGTTCTCAGTTGGTATGTAAAACAGCTGCCAACCTTTGCTAGGGCCTTTCTACACCTATTAATATTCAGTTGCAGTGAATTTAGCCATCTGTATCTATCTGAATTCATTAGCTGCTGCACATATCCAAATTTTAAAAAATAAAATAAGAAACACACAAAAGAAAAACAAATGGCTCACATACTACAACACTGTGAGGCTGGAAAGAATCATAACAACACATCTGGCCAGCACAGCCTCCTCTCAATGTCAGGATATGAGGACTGATCAACTAAACCAATTTAGCACAATCCAAGCCACAAATCCTCCATGAATCACGCCTGTGTTATGCTTTTGAGAGCATCATGGTCCAACTGCTGACAAGCCCAGGCATGTAGGCTGACTGGAGCACCCAGCACAACCCCAGTGGAGTAAAGCTAAGACGAGCTACCAGCAAGTTTCTGCTGCGCTAGGGAGCAGACCAGGACTGCTCAGGGCAACCCAGCTCTCCGAAATACAGACACGAGTCACTAAGCATCCCCCCAAAGCAAACTGAGAGTCCCAGCAAAGCTTACCTTCACATATTTTGCTGTCTTTAAGAGCATAACCACTGTAGCATGAGCACCGGTAGCTGCCTAGCTTGTTGAGGCAGACCTGGTTACAGCCGCCATTCTGGGTTCTGCATTCATCAATATCTATATCAAAAGAAAGCATTACAGTCAGCTTTTCACATCTGTAAATAATCTACAGGGTGAGAGTGAGATGGGCTTTGGGAAGGAGAAAGACCAAACAAGAAACAGTATTACAGATGCAACAAATGGTTACAAAAACACAAATATTTCATTCAAACTTCATGCACATAAGCTCAAGTTTGTTTAACTTAAGAAAAAAATAAAAAAGAGGGAGAGAGAAGGAACTGTAACTGAGCAGTATCTCCTTCACAGCTCTGAGAATACATAAGAGTATACATTTAGTCACTGTGGAGGCAAAGAAGCTTGTTTGTCGAAGCAAACTAGTTATGTCTTTTATATCATAAGTGTTGAAATTATGCCATGGCCAGTAAGTTCAGGACAAAAGTTTTAAATAAAACAGGAACACTATATTGTTACTATTACAGAACTCATGAGAACACAGAAAGTTCCAAGTGCACACATGCTGAACATTGTGAGCTTAACCGTGCTGAAGTTGGCAGCAAAAGCCTGTAAAATCCAGCAAAGCCTGAGTTTCACCCTCAATCTACCCCACCTGCTCAATGTGTCCCGCTTGTCTATGGGACTCTAGAGTTAGCTGATGGTTAGAACAGCATGTCATGGCATTTTATAAGAAAATAAGGAAATATGCTTCAGACTGATCAGTGTCTGAGCTCTCAAAGCCAACAGGATACTGACCAGTCTGCTTTCTGAATTCATTAAATAAGATGCTTGAGTGATTCTCTAATCTCATCAGAAAAAACAGAAAACAAGAGGAGGGAAGATAACTTGTAGAGAAAGCTCTGTGGGCAGCTGGAACTTCTTGCACAAATAGTTTCTGTCTGAAATTCTCTTTTGAGGTGATGGAAATACACCAACAGAGTATGTGGAATTAAGTGGACATGGAATAAGGTCCTACTAGCAAGGAGGCTTTAACAGACTAATTTTATCAGTTTGTGTGTCACCAGACTCAGACCTCAACTTGCCAACTGAAAGTCAGTGTTCCCACTACAGGGATGCTAGGTGGGAAGATGGGCCAGCTTCTCTGGCTCTGCGGCCTGTGATCTGTTACACCAGGGTTCACAGCAGCAGCTGATGAAGCTCTGCTTGAAAAGCCGCTACAGCCCTATTTCTGCTGCTGCTTCCAGAGAGGGGGAGCAGAAAGCTGGAGCGTAACTTCTTGGATTACCTTGCCAAGACTAAGCTGAGCTGCACTAGAGTCATATAAAAATGTTCATGTGAAAAAACTACCTGTTTGACAGAAGGGTAAAAACATAAATGGTGTGTAATCCAGGTTCAGTTCTGTGACTTTTGAATTGTGCAGCACAGTATCAGTGACCATCTGAGAATACAGCAGAACCCAAAGTATCTTTGTTACAAGAATAAAAGATAATGAAACCCAATTACCTTTTTCACATTTCTTTCCCTGCCAGCCACGCTTGCATTCACAATAGAAGTCCCCCTTGAGATCCTCACATTTGATGGTCCCTTCTTTGTGACAAGGATCAGGAGAACACTGGTTTGGCAAATCTGATTTACACAAGGAATAAAAAAAAAAAATCAAAACAGAACAATACATTGAAGTCACTCACAACCAGGTGTTTCACTCTCATTAGAAGCTGGGAAGCTTAAACAGTATTGGGGAATCACTCAGAAATACTTGCACCTGGCAAAACTCAAAGCTAATTCTTAGTTCTCACATGCCAAACAAGCTTTGCCAGGAATTGTGCACAGCACATGCAGTGGAATTCATCTCATTGCAAAAGGGAGCAAGCTACCACTCCCATATCTGAAGGGCACATCCTGAAACAACTCAAAGTAGCTCATTTTTCTACTCTCACTAATTTTTGAGAAAACAAAAAGCAGTATCAATTAAAGTACTCAAGAAAGGATGGGTATTCTCTTCAATCACTTTTGGTAGTTCAACTGGGGATCTTACCAGAGCTGATAGATTGCTGGCTAGCAAAAGTTTATAAATGAAATTTTTGTTAGACCTTTTCTATTACATAGAATGAAAATAAAAAGGAATACCCGTAAATCAACAGCCAAGGAATAGCAAACCACGAATCCAGTTTACAGAGAGCACAATGTTCCTATGGGGATTTTTAAGCCAAGTTCCAGTATTCGGCAATGAGTTTTCTCACTGGAAAGAAGCAAGGGAGTAGTCGCCACACTTTGGGAAGGACGGAAGGAATAAATCTCGAAGTATCACGTAACTACTGACCAATTGCAGTCACCTGCCCAAATTCACCTACCCACCTACCTGCAAAACACCCAGGGACAGTGCTTTGCAGAAGTAACTAAAGGAAGGATGAGAGAATACCCTTGTTTCCACAAAAAAGTGAGTTGGTAGCTATCATGTAGTAATAACCTGTTAACACCAGTGTTCTAGATCACTGGTCTTCAAAACCATGAATGTGTTAACTGTTTGCACAACTTTAACCAGAAGGAACAGTGCAGAAACTCATTCTGCAGACTGCAAAGCTCACCTAGTTCAAAGGCTTTTTTTTTTCCATACCTCCTCCCACCACTGGAAAGTGCCCAGTGCATACACATTAAGTGAGCAACACCAGAAAAGACCTGCACTGGTTTCCAGGCACTGGTTCTGCTGAATCCAGTACAGACTCTTGATATGCTGAAACGTGACTTTGTAGCATAGCAGGGTGGCTTTTAGGAGACGAACAGTTCATTGATTAGCAGCCCCATCAGACTCCTCAAACTGGGAGAAGGTAAGACTCCTACTTTTGTCAGGATTATACTTCTTCTACATACCTCTTCTTAGCTTGCTCTGTGTGATCCTGAAAGCCACTGTCATGATGGGCTGCTTTGAAAGAACTTTAACATTTCTGTGAGTGCAGGCAGTAGCAGCTCCATTTGATGTCTCATAAAGCACTGAACAGCACTTTTGTTTGCACTGACAGTCTCAGATTTAAATCTCAGGTGGCTGAGGTTGGCAGGCACCTCTGGAGGTCACTTGTGTGATGTCCCTGGTCAAGCAGGGCCACCTACAGCCAGTTGCTCAGCACCATGGCCAGAAGGCTTTTGATTATCCCGAGGATGGTGACTCCGCAAGCTCCCTGGGCAACCTGTGCCAGTTGCAGTTCACTCTCACAGTGAAAAAGCATTTCCAGATGTTCAGAAAAAATCTTCCAGATGTGCAGAGCTGGGTCAAAGCTACAGCCAAAGAGGGCAGGCCACACAAACAAAACACAGCTACATGGGCTGTCTTAACATCCACCTGCCAGAACACCTCCCAGTAAATCACTGCCCAGCTGACACACTGCTGGAGGTGGGCGAGTTGGGAAAGGAGAGGCCAGGTTAAGGTGGCGATGAGCCACAATAGACCAAGTCTGACCAGGATGTTTCTTTTCCTAGACAGATCAGAATGTGTATATTAAACAGAATGTTTTAGGTATAGTAAGCCAAGTGGGTTTTTTTTAGGAGCACAAACCAAGCCTCCTAAACATGGCAGTGTTTTCAATCATTTGATAAGCAAAACAAGTCAACAAGGTTATGCACAACTTATCTGGTGTACCCAGAAGTTTCTGATTCTTCCCCTCAAACTGGATTCTGACATACCTTGCAGAGCCAGATGGTAATAAAACTGCCCAGCAGGATAACAACCCATGGTATAATCCATGGATAACAACCACAGAGATTTATATCACATCAGCACTGTGCTGATTATTTGTTCCCTCTTATCACAAGAGTTTGAGAACATAAAACACACTCTTATACTCTTCTGGTGGCTTCACAGCTGTGTAATTCTGCTGGCTTCATAGAAGGTGCTCCTGACTGAAACCATTGCAAAAGGAAAAAATGGAGCTCTTCTTTCCATTAATTTACATGACAGATTTTGGTACAGCTGTTAGAAGTAGTGATGAGCATAACCTTTTCATGTGCTTTGAGCTGTGTGTGATAGCACCTATGAAGCTCACAAGTGCAGATAGAGAATAGAACTACCAATTCCATCTTTGAAATCTGTATGGAAACAAGATTTTGCTTGTGCCCACTGACTGTCACTTTCAGTACATTACTTTGTTCTGTGAATTAATATTTTGATACCCACAAAATGGTTCATATTGAAACTTCATAAAGAAAATGCAAAGAATATTACACTCAGTAATTTAATAGTAAAAAGCAGGCATATGTGACCTAACGAAAATCTCACTGTGTTCTTTAAGGCCATATGAAGCTTCATTTCCCAAAAGTCCTGTAGAGATTTCCAAAGCCTTGCAGAACCAAATCCTTATTTCCAAGATGACCTGCAGGATCTCTTTTAGAAGAAGATCCAGATATGCAGAGAAAGTATAGGTATCTGCGTGTAAAGTCAGCAACTATCTGCAAAGCAATTATAAATACTCATTGCAGTCTCAGTGGAGATAGTACAATAAACAGAGCCCATAGAGGGACTCAGGTCTCCCCAGAGCAGACACACTTTGGTCGGGGGAATCCCTCTAAAATCAGAGGAGATTAAGTCTCTTCTAACTCTGGTGGGAATACTGCTCATGTAATCATTCAACACTGGAAATACCTATCTATACACTGTATCTAATCCTCTGAATCTGGAGCTGAATCCTAGCTGTAAACCTGATCTCAAGAGTTTATGAAACTAGGAATCCTCACATATTCTGTCTAAACTGTCTAATCACTGTCATACTTAACATTTCTACCTTATTTCCAGCATGAAGTAGTGCAGTTAATCATCCTCCAGCCCTTAGGCTGTTCAATGTCTTTGTACACCAGGTTAAAAGAACCTTCCACTACCTCGTTTTGAGAGGAGAGAGGCTGTTAAGAAACAAAATTTTGAAGTGTCTTGCAGGCACAAACCCATAGAGCTACAGTCTTTTGGCAACATCTGTGAAAAATTAAGAGGCACACTGGAACTGGCCAAGCACGAAGCCTGTCATTCTTCCAAGCGTGTTTCAGGCTCCTTCTCTATTACTTCTCCTGTGAATTGATGATGGCTAGCCAAAACTCAGCCATTTAAAAGCTTTTTAATATTTTAATGGGGGAAAATATTATCATTTTCTTTCCAAACCACTGCATATGTAATGGGCAGAAATCCCTAAAAACAATTATTCAGCTTTTATTTTTTCAGATTTTTTCATCACTCCCCTTTAGACTCTCGTTTCTGAGACACCGATTAGCTGTTTGGAACAAGTGTTCCCAGTCAATATGACCATTTTCATCAGAAACTCCTGCCTCTTTGCTGTGCCACATGGACAAGTAAATGTAAGCATTCAGCCTCACATCCCACTTTGAACTAGCTGCAGCCAACACAGGTACCACAGGTCCGAGAAAGTTCAAAGGACTCAACATCCATAAGTGATACTGCTGCAATATGTCATGTCATATTAACCATATTAAGCTTGGAATTCACTCATAAAAAACGTTGTTTTAATGCAGTTTATAAATGTGAAAGGTTGACTAAATACTGATCCTGCTTTGGTAGCACTTGTATGAACACATGACTAATTAAACTTGATCACAACAAAAGACTGAAACCCAGGGGTAAAAAGAAAATAAATATACACACATCTGATTTTCTCCACATTTGAACTGCTCACAGGGCACATTTACAATACTTATGCAGTTTTCTGCCTTTAGCACTGCTAAGCATCAAAAGGCAACTAGAAAGGTATTAGAAGAATTAATCAAATTCTCTTCTCTAGTGTTAGTGAAGAACAAAAAACCCCTCACCCACTACAAAGTTATCAGTTTGGCTTCCAAATTGATTTGAGTTTTTGAAGGTAGCAATATTCAAAGCATAGTCACATGATACATGAAATTGATCTCCTAGTATAAAGAAGGCTGACACAAGCCTGAATTTGACTTTAAACTTCTTGTAAGGTTCCTTAATGCGGCGAGCCAAAGCTAGCATTCAAGAGAATAGAAAATGAAGGGCCAAACATAGTGTACAACCTTATGGTACCTCCTATTTCTTGTCCCTCTTGCTTCTCAGGTTATTCAAACCTTGGGAAACTGGTGGGAAAGAAACTTGCATCATAAAATATCAAAGCACTAAAACATGACAGTGAGATGGCATTAGGTTATAAAATGGGAAAGATTTTGTTTAGTGGTATGGAGTCTTCAGCCTGGAAAATAGGAAGACCAGTGTTGAAGTACTACCAAAAACAGAGATGGCTGAGCTAGTCCCACACCTTCAGGTAGAACAAGAGAACATTTAACTACAATATAAAAACCAAAAATGCTTACTATGAACACATGTAAGGAAATCTGGATTTCTTCTATACGGTGACCCATATTTCTGAATACAAGCTGAAAAACAGAAAATGAAATTGTTATTGTTACAGTGGTGAAGGACAGCTGTTCAAAGCACTTAAAATGATACCTGGCCTGCAAGGATTTGGAAGGTGGATGCAAAATCTATGCAACACTATATAATCTTCCAGGTGCCTTAAAATTCTGAAGTTCATTGAAATCTTTTAGCTTTGATGTACAGTAGTTAAAAGCCATTTGAAGAGGATGATCACATAACCAGATGCTACTATGATTCTAAAACTATGGTAGTAGCTACTCAAATTTGACAAACTAAACTTCTTAAAGTATCTAAAAAGCACATGGATTTTTCTCCCACTGTGGCACTTGTGATCTTAAGTACGACATATTAAACACAAGTAGAAAACAGTATTATGCCATGAATAAGATACAATCAATAGAATAAGCCAGTAGTTCAACCAGGCACCTTTTTTTTTAAAATAAGGAAATTAGTTATTAACTAAATTTGAAGGGGAAAAGGTAGAAAACTACAAATTATTTCATAACACTGCAAGCCACAGATATATATGCAACATATATCAAGATTTTAACATGCAGAAAACACATAAAGCATCTCTGTCTGCAAATGTACACATAAGTAAAAACACATACCTCAAAGTACAATAAGGAACATAAAGTCTATCTTTAAGTTAGCAATGCATGTTTATTGCAATCAGATATCCATCACCTTCCTTAGCAGAGATTTCAGCTGTGACAAGCTCCAGTGTTAGGCACATACCAGCACTCCCACAAAGGGAAAATAAAAGCTGCAACTCACCCAAGTATTTCGGGTAAAAATATTCCTGTAGAAGGGGGGGAAAAAAAAAGTAAAGATTTATTGAATCATATTTGCTTCGATTTTCATGCCATTTAAGAGCTGCTGTTAGTTTGGTGGTCTTGTATGGCAATTGTTTAACAAGTTCCAAACACCAGTATCCTAATTTCCTTTTATTCAGAACCAGAAGCAGCACAGTATTATACATGCATTTTGTTGTTTGAAAAGGAAAGAAACATTAGCTCCATTAGTCTCAAGGTATTTTTTGATGGCAGCTGATCTGGTCAGTGGCAGTGACTGAGCATGAAGACACTAACCCTCCAAGAGATAAAGCTGCTGCTGATGGCATGAGGTAGGGGAAGGAATTGGAATCTAGGGGCAAAGCCCTAAAAGGAAGAGTACAGGATCATTCAGTCACCCCATGCCTCCTCGAAGGCATTCTGCTAATGCAGGACACAGCCAGCACATGAACACCACAGCCACTAGAAAAAGTACCTTTTGCACTTACAAGGAGCACCCTACAACTCAAGCAGCACCCATTGCTGTACCACCCACACATCACATCCTGCATGCTCAAAGAAGGGAGCGATGACACTTTTCAAGAGAGGGGAAAATTGACATCCGTTACTCTAAAACCAGACTGCAAAGGGCATTGCCATTCCTCTCGTGGTACATGGTCATGCATTTCTATTCCCTACTTTGCCTCAACAAAGTGCAGCCGTACAGGGAGAGTAGCATCATTTTGCTGATGTGATGTGAATCACGTTAGAGCAGTCAGCCTGGTGAGGCCTTGCCAGTCACGTGACTGCTTGCACCAAGATAGGGAAACAGCAGGAAAATGCAGTTGTGCTGCATGGAAGAATGGGAGATTGGCTGGAGCTGACAATTGTATCACATTCTTAAAAATTACAAAACTTCATAGCCAGGAAAAAGCATTTCTTTCTGCCTTCATGCTGGTTTTCATAATATATAAGTCACTAATTCAAGTGCTGTTAAAATGGTAATTGGGGCATGGAATGAGGAAAACCTTGTGGATTGTATCAGTGCTTAATTTTTTTGTTAAAATAAACCACTTCTCAGCTCATTATGAAAGCATATGCACAGTATAATTCTCTTTTATGCAACAGGAGCAATTTCCATATAATGCTATCTTCAGTGAGATTGGGACAGTAAATACCCTGCGTTCTACAAAATTAAATTGGTCTATACAATGTGCAAGAGAAGACACTATTTTATCTTCTCCTCTCATTATAGATGTTTGGATTGCATCTATACAGGCATGTATAAACAACAGAGACAGGCACACACCATGATTCAGTTTGATCTGGACTGTCCAATGCAATCAATTGCACTGCTGTCATTTACCAGCAGAATCAATTGCTTCTGGCAAATATGCTCCAGTTACTGAAATGCACCATGTAAATATTCAGCCTAAATTATGAGAGCATCAGCAAAGAAGTAGAAGCAGCAGCTTACACTTATGTTAATTTTCTATTCTGACATGAGGGTGATAGGCTTGGCATCTTTTGGGGTTGAGCTTTGAAATGTTTCTTAGGGCTAACAGAGTGATGAGCTCAGAACCCACTATGGTCCTTGTTCCCCCTTTTTTTTTTAAGGTTTAATTTGGAAAAGACAAGGCAAAAAAATGCAGTCAAAATAAAAATAAATCTAAGCAGTCTAAGTGTTCAGATGAGTGCCCATTTGTGCTATAACCACAAACTGAACTCCAACCAGCACTTGAGGAGAAAAAGATAGGGGCATGTAATAAAATATTCCAAACATTTCTTTCATTATTTCCCCTTTATTCCATATACTTCATAAGAATGTGCAGATGTATTTAACCACCAACAGGATAATCCAGACTCTGGCAAGAACTGTTTTGGCACTCACAGGACAATAAATAGGAGCTTTCATATTCAGCCTAATTGCTCCATGTCAGTGGTGGCAAAGGCATTTTCTCCTTGACCTCTGATGAATGAGTTGAGTGCTAGAAAAGTGGTATAGAGTTTACTCTTGTACAAGTAACTTCCAAATTCAAACTGACTGTGTATTGATTCAATGCCAGTTGAACAGCAGACAAGAGAAACTCCAAGGCATTGTACCACCACAAGCTTCATTCCACAAAGTAGGTAGCCAAGTGATTTTAACAGGAGGCTATTAATAGAAATTTAACTCTTCTTTCCCTGGCTTCCTCATTTGCTTATGTTATACAAAAGCACTTGCTGATCAGCAGCACTTCTCCAGGTTTACAAAACTGCTGATACTACCATTCTAAAATAAAGACACATGCTCTCAGGTTCTAACATTACTCATTCTTGTATGATTAACTTTTCATTTTTCTCCATAATCAATTTTTCTTATGGCTGGCTTCTGTAAATACAGTGACAACATATTTACATTCAGAGAAAAGATTAATAAGAATGAAGGATGAATGATCTCTTCCTCCTTGAGAAAAAGAACCTGCTTAAACTGCAGTCCCTTTTCAAAAAGCACTTATGAGAAGTTTTCTCGGTTAAAAAGTCAAGCTGCGCCTAACTTGGTACAGATACACATTATTTCTCATGTGAGCGCTCAACTCCTCAATGTCTTTTCAGTCTTCTGTGATGTACTACAGCTTAATGACCCCCAGATGTCAGAGAAAATGAAAATCCTATACAGGGCCAGGTCCCTGTTAAAAGTGTGCAACTCATCTTCTTTCTACCAGAAGTGTACAATTGTATTTTCAGGATCCTACAAAAATGCCAAGAGAAATGCTTTGAGGCTTGCTAAGAAGGAGTTGGCAAAGATTCTCTGTTACTATTTTGCTGATTTCTCAACAAGCCACCTTCAATTTCAGGCTCAATAAACTTCTCACCATCCAGAAGGTCACACACTGTTCACAGGATCAAAACACAGGAAGTTATTTAAGTGTTACCACTAGGGTGACAAAAATCACCACAGAATTATGTAAGTGTTAAATTTTCAGCTTGGATTCTGATAAAAAAGGTCAGCCTTTAAATGTGGTCAGCCCTTCCCCTTTAGATCTGCTTCCTAGTTAATGCTGAAAATAAAAGCAGGAGCAATGGGCTTTTAAAATAAAAAGCTATAAACAAATACATGTTGGACATAAGCATCCTCCAGACAGGCTGCTGCACAGACACTGACCTCACCAAGCCCTCCAACCCATCTGTCCAGTAGAAATGTCCCAGTGCAGGCAAAAGAAAGACAAAGGCTGCAGAAGCTCCAACCTCCACAAGAGACCAAACATCACAAATGTAGCTTCAACAATTCCAACAACCTCTGTGACTGTTCCTACCAAGAAAACTTTAATGTATTTCCACCTCTCTTGTTTGTGACCCACCAAGCATTCTGGCTGGCCGGTTTCCACTTATCAACCAGAATGGCTGGGATGCCAGAAGCTCCAATAGCCAAGGAGCTGGCAGCAGGACACTGACAGCCTGTGGTGTCCCAGTAACATGAACGGTCCTTTTGTAAACTACATCTTTTATCTGCTGCCACTGCAGCTCAAACATGTAGTATGAGCTACACACCAGAGCTGTAACTCACCCATGAGTTACACGTCATGTGCCACCCAAAGAACAGCTCAGCAGAGATCTCAGGTAAAGAAGAAGAAATAGGAGAGACTGGGAAGTGTCTAGCATCTACAAATCTCCACCCTTTCAGTGAGGTGGAAAGCACGGCATGAGGCCAGTCTCTCCAGGCAGGTCCTGGCTTGCTTATTTCAGCTCAGTTCCAGACACCCCTCCCTTGCTGCCCAGGAGACAGAGCTGTGCTTTAACAGAAAAGATTTAAACTCTACAGCCCCCACCCCTTTCACACGAACATATGTACATGCTAGAAGCAAGTCTCCCGATGCATTATTTGCTTCCACAACAGTATTGCAAGATCTGAGACTGCATGCTTTTATTTCAAGGTAGAGTGACACCAAACATGGGGTAAGAACTGTTCATGGGGCTAAGGTGTTCCTCTCCCACCTGCAACTGGAGCTTACTATTACCCTGATAAAACAGCCACTACAACACTCAGTCTGGATATCTTAAGAGAGCATAATTTAAAAAGTGTCCTCAAAAAAAAATAACCCAAGAAAACAACCCCCCAGAACTCCAGGTTGTTCATCTTTATATTTGGCTTTTTCCTTCCAAATATTAAGAACAGTATCTTTGGAGCCACCCGTGCAACAACCCACATTGAAACAACTGAGGAGAACAGCAACATGAAGGTAAGAATTCACAGCTGTGGAGTGGAAGGGGCAGAAATACCTATGTCAGCCTCCCTGCCAAAGGAAACCTACACTGTGACTGGGGTCACCATCTATTTCCAACTCTATGGCCAAAGTCCACAGCGGTAAAATCCAGAAGTTAGAGCAATTTTACGGAGTATGCATTAGTCCTGCTGCATTTTTAGAGAAGATGGAAAAACACCAAATCAGAACAGGCGTTAACATGAGTCACTGTATAAAAATAGCCCTTCTGAAAGCATAACAATGACCCTGTCGACACCAGGAAAATGTTCTCACTGTTGCTTTACTTTAAAGTAATTGGTAACACTGGAGACCTCAGACAAAAGGGCCTGCTTACTGCTTCTGTTTATTTTGCTTGAGTACCAGGTCAGGTAAGACTGATCTGTCAGGTAAGGCACAGAATCTAACAAAAATTTGAGCTCTAGAGGCCACAGATACAAGACGTAGTCTATAGGAAGACTGCTCATGTTCCTGGACATCTGGCTCTTGGTGGCCCTGCTCAGACAAGAGCGTGGTCCAAAAGGCCTCCAGAGGTGCCTGCCAACCTCAACCACCCTGTGATTCTGCGACTGCAGCACCACTAACACTGGAGCATTTCACTGACTTGTGTTAGCAACGGTGATTTCTAAAAAGCACTTTCTTAGTTACCTAGTTACATCTAAGAGAGTAGCAACAACTCCCACATTATGCCCTTTCCTCATTTCCATATAATGACTCTCCCTTTTCCTCTTTCCTTCAGGACTGTATGTTTGTCTTGGGCATGGCCAGACCTCATTTATAAACATTCTTCATGTTTCCACGCTATGGGCTTGCATTATCCTAGAAGAAATGACTGCTACCAACCATAAGTGGCTATAACTTAGTGTTTGCCTGTTTTCAACTGTTACAACCTGAGAATGCAAACCTCACTAATGCTCAAGAACTCTCCTCCTTTTTTAAAAACTCAGCCCTAGTCTTTAGATGCATAACAAATCTCACACTGCATGATTGGGCCCTTCCTCCCATATAATGGCATTAAGCAGTTCTGCAATTCAGAATTTTAAATACGTAGAACCTGTAGTTATAGATCTTATGCTCAAATGAATGCCATGTTGCCTGCACAAGCTTTCCTTCTCATCATGAGGAGCCCATCACTCAGCCAGGTTAGTTTGCTTCCTATTTTGCTTTATGGCAATCTGTACTCTCTATATGAAGAGCAAAGAGAACTTCTCAACTTGGCAAGTGAGGCATTAGAGAAGCAAGTAGGTCACATTACAATCCAAAAGCAGCCTCCAAGTCTCATCTACTACCACTCAAGTTACAGCTGCTTAGGGTAGCTTTTAGATTTTGTGTCCATTTGTCAAGCATCCACTTCACACTGTCCGGCTATTCAGGTGCACAAAGACTGGGACTGCCCCTTCTACCAAGCTGTTGAACTTTCCAAAATAGAAGCATTCAGGACCATATTCTCCAGCACGACCCCTTCCATAGAGACTAGGTACCTCTGCAGAATCCTCAAGTCTGAAATAAAACCCATCTATTGTCATAACTTCCTTTGCTCTGTTCTGGACAGCAAGACTGTTTCCCAATAGCTTACTGAGGTGCCACTTCAGCAAAAACTGTTTCTCCGGAATGAGGAAAAACCCACCAATGACTGGAATACATAATTACAGGGGAGAAAAAGAAGTACTGAAAGGAAAGAAAAGAAGGAAAAAAAGTTCACGTATGTCACAGATACTTTACATTTTTTGAAGATGCAGGGGACATAGAGACATGATTTCTATAGGCAGCCTGAGGCAGGGTTTGATTAGACAGTAAACAGTGTGAAATGGATATAACTGGTACCAAATACTTCAACAAAAATAATTTGTAGAGTGATTCCAATTGATTGCATGTGCTTTTAAGTTATTCTGACAGGAATCCAATCACAAATGCCTTGAAGTTTCCTCTACTGCTTCAGAACTGAAAGGCTACTTTCACTCCAGCTGTAATAATGCACAAGATCTCATTTTGATGACAAATGTTCACTCAGTGTTACTCGTTTGAATCCTTACTTGTTGCAGTAGTTACAGTGTTTGTATGTGTGGGTAAACTAACGCTTGCTCAGATAGTTTAGTCAAATTAAGGAAAACAGTATCTGACAAAACACCTAGCATAAGTAAAAGACTGTCTCTCCAACACCATTGCTGTGTCATTACTCTGCAATTATTTTA
Source organism: Gymnorhina tibicen (assembly GCA_013399875.1). Classification (NCBI taxonomy): domain Eukaryota; kingdom Metazoa; phylum Chordata; class Aves; order Passeriformes; family Artamidae; genus Gymnorhina; species Gymnorhina tibicen. The sequence continues at coordinate 449,602 of VXAZ01003150.1, forward strand.
GACATATTTAAAACAGAACAGGTCATATGTCCCATCAAACATGATTTAAATCTCTATGATCTCTCGTAGGTTCTGTGACATTTTATCCACTCAAGTTTTTTCCCTCCTTGTAATGTAATAATTCTGTTTCTTTGGATTTTGCTTATCTGCAGAGGTTGCAACTCAAACAAACAGCATTCAATCACATTAAGGCATTTAAGGATTTGGACTCTGAGGGCACAGGCAAGCAAGGAAGGAATAGGGAAGTGACATCTTAGATGACACCAGGTCCTTGTGACAGAATCTGATCTCTAACTTCCCTGTTCATTATTTTATTAAGTAGCTTTTGCTTTTCTGTTCATGTCCTAAATATTTTCTGGAATTGAACTAGTACTCCCTGTTCCAGGAATCAGCCAAATATGGTATTTCCAGGTACATGGGATTCTGTGCCATGCAAGCATGACCTGTTCTCCTTTTATCTCTTCATTTATGTACCCTTCTGTCCTGGCAGATGTGCAGAGTGAAGACAACACCAACAACTCTTTCCCTCCCTGGGTATCCTTATTACTTTCCAACTTTGCTCTTCTTCTGGGTCCCACTGCCAATGCTCAAAGGAACAGGAAGAAAACACAAATCCATTAATAAGTCAATTTCCCCCCAGACATCCATGTGTGGAGAGCCTATAGAACAGCAGTCATAACAAAACTGTGAAGAAAGCAAAGATACAGAAGGGACACCTGACGAAAAACTTCAGTCAGATTCTCTAGGGCTTGGTTGTTCATCCATTGCTTTGCTAGGCTGAGCTGTGACAACCATTTCTCTTTCTCTTCCAGCACCCGGCCTTCCCATCCTAACCTCAGGCTGTCCTTTCCACTGTGTCAGTCCCCACTGGACTGGGGAACTGATCCAGCTGCAAAATTACCATTTTTCTCTGCACACTACTTTTCTTTAGGTTAAGTTACTTTAATTGGTCCATGCAGTCACCCAAACTGCTGTGCAAGAAGGGTGAAAAGAACGGTTAAGGGAGTTGCTTACCTCTGCTAGATCAGCTGAACTCCCCAGTGTGAAACCAAAGCTTGAAAAGTAATGTGAAGGGAGAAGTAGACCTTGTTGCTATGTTCCTTCTCAGTTTCTTCTGAATCTGTGATGGTGGTTCCACCCTTGTTCTTCATAATTACTGGAAAGTGACTGCTTGTAATTCATTAAGCTCACTCAGAGTATGGAACACACAGGAATTACAGCTGCCAGTTTATACAGATTCAATGTTTCTCTCACCTGATTCTCAAGCAGTTGCACTAAAAAATTTTATTAATTCCCAGTAGCCTGCTCCTTTTTTTTTTTTTTAATTTTAAAAAGAAAATGAAATGAGATCATGGCCACAAAGCTGTTTTCTTAATTTTTAATTGTCTTTTTTCCCCTCTCACGTACTTATTAAAACCTACTGTATTGCTCTAGAAAGCTGACTTACGCTAACTTTATCTACTTTTTCCATTATCATCCATCTTGACCAAACCAGTATAAACCTCCCCTGCTTCAACTTGCCATTCTTAGCATCTTTTTCTACCCTATCTTCAAACAGCCCCTCAGCATAATATTAGTCCCTTTTGTCTTCTCTTGCTCCTTCCCTCCTGCTGCACAGGACATTTAGCATGTACTACTTTTGTGACGTGTCAGTATTTCCGGGTCTATTCTGAATTTCTGGGCTACTCTCCCATGAGTGGCAACTGATAAAGATCAAGTAGGCATGAGTCCAGCAGAGTTGATGAAGTTGTGCCTGCTTCCACCAACAGCAAACTTTGCTCACCCTTCTCAATAACTTTTGATAAAGCAGCATTTAGCCAACAAATGTATAACCTGCCTCCTAAGGCAGGCAGGAGTATTTTTGTCACCCTCCTGCTACTGAACACCACCACTGCCAACAAATGCTGAGTCTGTACTGCAAAGTAGACGGGTGCATCCTGGTCCACTGTCCCAGTCTTTTTGCCTTCCAGATCAGTTAGACCCACTGGAATTCGGTACAAAGCTCCTTTGTCTTTTATAAGAAACTACAGGGAGAAGCAAAGAAAGGGAAGGGAGAACACCTGGTGGACACCCAGATCTCATCCCAGCAGGCTGGGATGCCACTGTGGCATATACCTGGGCAGTCAAATTTTTACTTCTTTCTTCTCTCCTTCAACCCATTCCTGGACAAAAGTCTAAATATCCCCATATTTTCTTTCTCAAAATCTATTAAGCAAGTACCATTGTGCCTGGGAATCCATTCTTCTGTATACTGAGTCCAAGCAGGTTAAAACATCAGCAAAGAGTTTTCCAGTAACTCTTTCTCTCTCTGCACCAACAAGAAGAGATAAAGAAATTTATACCAGCTATAAATCTAGCCCTTTCTCCATGCTCTGTCAAAATGTCAAAACAAATCAGTATATTGAGAAGAACTGTCACAGCAAATAAAACCAGATTCTTGCCTGGATCTAGAAAGGAATATTCTATACAGGGATGATGACATCTGTATCTAAAGATGATATCAGTATTTTTCATGTCTAGACTGTACAACATTCACTAAATTACTTAAAGAAATTTTACACTGCTTTGCTCTCCCAGTAACTCCTCTCCTCCCTCTACATGCCTTCATACTTTCCTGATTAATATTTACAAGTGTGTATCTACCTTGTTATTCTTAGAAATAACATCTAAATATTGCCTGACAAGCACCCCTCCTAAAAGAATGAAGTTTGGAAGACCCTTGTCCATGCATGCAGCTCATTGGTGTTATACTGACCATGTCATATTACGGAACACATAAAAAATAAAACCAAGTGAGCCATCAGCACTCTGAAAACCAACCAAACTGACCCTTATCACACCCTATACATTGCTTCATCCGCATTTCAGCTTCTCAATAAACCCAGCCTAGCTGAAAGAATGCTGACATTGCTAGATGTTTTGTTAGGATCAGTAATTTTCAAGACAGGATTGCTAAAAACCCCAGAAAACTTGGTCTGGTGTCACTGCTGCCCTTGCCATGAGTGGGAGAGTGGAGTAGATTCCTTTTCAGTCCCAAGTTACACTGTGATTCTCTGCCAGTGTTCTGTGTATCTGACAAGCTGTAGATTTTAATAGCATTTTGGATGTAAGTCCCTCAAAAACCAGAATTTTCACGTGTTTGCCTATGAATCAGATGTCCATTCTGCATGCACATGGAAACCAGCTGGCCTTCCCCAGTGCTCTACTGAGGGCCAAATCCATAAACAGTAAACACAGGTGGCCAGGCTGACCTACATCAGCGTTTCTGGTGTGCCTAACACTTTTCAGTGCATTCAGCATGACAGTTTCTATGGTGAGCTGCAGGAAAATCAGTAATTCTTCAGCAGTAACAACAGCAAGCAAGATGTGCAAGGACAGATGCTGTACTATGGTACCAAAGGATAAGAGGCTGCATTCAAACATCTTCCCTATGCTGAGATTTTCAAAATAGAGAAACTCCTTGCACAAGGACACTTTTTTTTCAGTGAAATACAATGTTTCTGAGAACACCAGGAGCAACACTCCCTTCTGCCCTTTGTTTTACATGCTTGGATGACCAGATTTTTAGAACGGGTCAACCAAATTCCAGAGTAGTTTATCAGTCACTTAACAAGCTGTAATACCTTGACTGCATACCAAGGTCAAATATTTCTGCAGTACTGCTTTTATAAGGCCTCATCAACATCTTAAATAAGATAACATTCTTATCTCTGTATCCAAGCTATTTTGCAATTTCATCCCATCTATCACACCTAGCATATATTTTGAATAGATCACATTTAGAAACAGTCTGCATACCTCCCATCAAGATGTTTTCCATCCTTCGTTGTTTTCCCCACCATATTATCTTTTAATTTTTCTGTTTGGCACCTCTAGCATAAATGAAATTACAAAACAGGAACCATCCCAGAATTCTGCAGTAATGTTAAAGGATGTTATAATGAGCTTCATGAAAAAGGTAGGCTGCAAGACTCATTAATCCAGGCTACTTGTTTTTGCCATGTATAGTCATACAAGTGGCACAGACTGTTTTGTTCTGCCTCTTAAAAAAAACCCCCAACAATCTAAAAACGTTTCAACTGATCTTCCTTCCTCTAGTCTGAGCGAGCTGATATTTATGTTTTCCGTAACATAAAAGACAAAAGCTGCCCTGGCCTGCACATGAATGGCTGTTGGGCCCCGCCTGATACACTATTCTTAGCAGTTGATGTAAGTTATTGCACATGTGGCAAAACCCGCACTCAGGTTTCAGAGAATGTCCATCTTCTGCTGACTTCCTGCAGATATTGCTTTGGAAAGCTGATCACTGAAACAATGAAAGGCACAGAAAAAGGGTGCTCTGGTATAGGTATGTGACACCTCATTTCATTTACTGGTCTGCCCAGGAAATAGGTATCTTTCCATAAAATGTTATTCTTGGCTAGATGTTACAATTGGCTGCATCAAGATATGGTTTTACCTGGGAAGCATCATGTGACCTACATTACAGCCTTCCTTCATCTTACCTCAACTTCTGGAGCTGTCTTATTGAACCAGTTAATGCAATTTCCTACCACATCTTTAGGACGTCTTGAAATTAGGCCTTGAAATTCTCCTCACACAACCACAGGATAGTTAAGAATGGCAAGGTTGGTAAGGAAGACTCATACATTTCGTTAGCATCTCATGGAGGGGAAAAGGGAGGAGGGACAACACTTTTGGTCTCACATCACAAGCCTTCCTTGAGGCTGAACCAAGAAGCATCAAGATTGCTCAACTAATCTCAAACTAACTTTCAGTTGTCATGGCTGCATGTCATTGCTCCTGTGGGACAGTAAACAGCCAAATGCCTACACAGACGCTAAACTGGTGCTTTAAAGCATAAAACCTGAGAGATGCAACAGGACAGATTGCACTGATGTGTTCCCCGTGGCTTGCCTGCATAGCCTCACAGAGCTCAGCACAGGGCAAGAAGTGCTGTAGCTGTTTCTTTCTGCTACAACCTAAGCAGTTAATCCCTGTGACCAGGTTCAGCAGGCACATGCAGAAATTTCAGCCTTCCTAAACTACAAGGAATCTTCCATCAACAGCAATCTGTACATTTCCCTGGTCAATAAAAGCTCACTTTACCAGCATGGATCAGCTGCAGCCTGGTAATACGCTGAAGCATGACTGCAATTATTGCAGTTCTTCAAAAAGCTTGGTGTTGTTTACAACAACAAGTTTTTGCCTTTCCTGAGTCAGATCTCAGCTAGCTTCCTTCTTCTGTCAGTCACTAGGACCGGATGTACAGCACAGCATCAGTGAAATGACAGCACAATAATTCCCTACTGTTTAAAACACACTTCCATTGTGAATTACTACTCTGTCCATGAAATCCACAGATACTGCTGGAGAAATAGTCACCTATGCCTTACAAAACAGTGAAGGCTTCCAGCGTAGAGTAGTAACAGCCCACATACGTAACCTCTGCCACCACGCATTGGAAAGCTGTTACTGAACAGCAGCTGCTGCTTTCATGTCACATACTGATTGCGAAAGGGACAGGAAGGGCCATAAATCCCCCTGATATATGACGGCACATTTGCTGCTCAATCAAACTGAAGCAAAGTAATGCAAGGAGTAGGACATACTGCACTTAACAAGCAACTTCACAGCTCTTTGTGCCTCAGAAAATGTGGGGTCTTATGTCACTGAAGATCCAAGTGTCCTGGTGTAGAAGGACATATTATGGGGCACAGACAATAGAAGCCCATCTAGTCTTTCTCCAGGTTTTCAAAACGGAGTGTAACCTAGCAGCAATAACGAAGGAAATGCACCAAAAAAATCAAAATAATTTGCAATGACAGAAAGTCGGCGTTGTCCTACAAAACACACTCAAAATATGACTGTATCTTAAATAATTTATATTATACAGGAAAAGATTTTAAACCAAAATGATTTCACTACTGTCATTTCAGTAGGAGAAGTGTGTATTCTTTCCAATTTACAAAATCAGTACCAAATACCATTAAAAACTCCTGACATATTTGTACACTATCCCACCCTTAAACTGATCTATCAATGCATCCATCGCCTTTGGCTACTTTCTTGGCCAGCAGCCAGTTAGTAAAAGTAGTGACCTTAGATCTCCTTTGTTCCAGAAGCCTACAAAATCACACTCATCACAGTTTTCTCTGAATTCACTGCTATGTGATGAATATTTATATTAAGTTATAATTCCATATATTCAACATGAATCTGGAAGTAGTTGTACCAGCCACTCTCACCCCATTACAGTTATCCACATTCTGAAGTAGCTCAGTTTTTGCAGAACAGAAGCAAATACTGCTCCATGCAGATGTGACTACACATACACATAAAAGGTGTAACATTAAACACCACCTGGGCAAGTGCTCCACATTAAGGTCAAAAATAAAGCCTGTCAAAAATCTATCACAATGCTTTTGCTGTACTTACTACTGCCTTGTGACAACAAGCTACTGCACTGTATATCCAGTGCTGAGGCTGCTAATGAAGCACACGTGTCAGGACTTGCCTTACTGAAGCATAAAACATCTCCTCAGCTGAGTCTCTCCCTTGCCTGTGGTTTGTCTCTGTGTATACACACACACGTGCTCTCTCTCTCTCTCTCTCTCCCTGTGTGTCCTGTCTTCTCCCTAGAGCATCATACCATTAACAGGAACATGCTGTGCAGAACTGAGCTTCAGTTTGAACACCAAGAAAATCCTCTTCCCACTGCTAAATCAATGCCAAATAATCTTTGCAACGAGAACAGCCTATCCAAAACAGTGTTGAGAGGAGGTGTAAAGTGACTGGAAGAGTAAGCCAAGCTTAGTAAAGCATCCACATGCTTGAAGTGAGAAGACTGAAGTGAAAGTCAACCTTGGTAAGACTGGAAAAGACAGCTCCATGTGTGGTGTGCAGTCTATAATTGTGTGAATCCACTCTTAGTGTTAGAAGTGCAGCAGTGCCACATTCCCATACATGTGCTCTCCTGCTGTTGTAGTGACAGGTCCCGATCCTACTGATTCTAAGATGCTGACCAACCTGAATTGGCCCCCACGGATCTAAGAGTGGTTAGGATATTCTTCTGAGAAGAATTGTGACTGACATATGCTGTAACATTAAGGGGATTTTAAATACAGCTGGGATGGGAAACTGAAGGAAAGAGGAGGGATGGTAAGGTATCCAGACAGAGAAGCTGTATCACTATGTTGCACTGGTCTTGCTTCATGGATTTAGAGCACTGGTGAACAGGACCCTTCTACTCTCCAGAGACAGTCCTGCCAAGCCAGTGCCAGGCTGGGCTGCTCACCCAGACCACGCTCACCGAGGCGCTCCTGGCTGGACAGCCCTGACACTGCCCTTGTGCAGGCTGAGCACTAGTGTGTCTTCCAGTCATTCACCTAATGGCCCTGGGTCCTCCTCCTCCTCCTCTCGATGCCTCTCCCAGCTCTGCTGGGAGCTGGCATCCAGCCGCGGATAGACGGTGGGCGGGAGCGCGGAGCCGGACAACCCCCCCAAATATCCGCGGCGACCGTGCGCCCTTACCGTCTCGGGGTCATTCTCAAACACCTCCCGGGCCTCCTCCTTGCTGCAGTGCTCCTCCACGCACTCCCTCTCCAGGTGCCCTTGCTTGGTCTCCTCGAAGATCTGGTAGGCTCGCCGCTGCCTCTGCCGCAGGAACTGGGCAGCCTCCGGGGCGCGCAGCAGCACGGCTGGGCAGCCGAGCGCCGGGACGGCGCGGGGGAGGCCAGGAGCAGGACGAGGAGGAGGAGAGGAGCAGGAGGAAGGACAGGCAGCGGTGAACAGTTGAGCCCGCCTGGACGCCCCGGATCCCCGGACCCCCACCCCGCACACCAGACCGCCCCTCCGGGGGACACCGAGCGCCCTCCCTGCCCGGGTGCCGCCCGTGGGTCGCCGCGGCCTCGGCGCGGCCCCTCACCCGCATCCCCCTGCCCCCGCCGCCGCCCTCACCGCAGCCGCGAAGCTGCGCATCCCCCCCGCACC